>OU898276.1:83201316-83438816 GCA_918026665.1 Diabrotica balteata
TTTGAACGTTTTTGTTACTAGTCACTTGTACACAATCAATAATCCAGGTAGATGACAATGTTTTTAGTTATTGTAGACATATAAGAACAAATCCTACCTGTTTCCTGCCTAAAGTTCGGAGCCGTGTTTTAATGGTTAACAATTTAATGCAAAAAAACGCGATTTTTTCGATTTTTTGCACTCCATTAGAAAGCTAAATCATCATCAGTTGGCGCTACAGCCCTTCGTGAGCCTTGGCCTGCTTCAAAATATTCTTCCATCCTTCCCTATCGAGTGTCTGTCTTCTCCAGCCCCTCACTCCAATCTCCCTCAGATCTTCCTGTACATCGTCTAGATATCTGAGTTTAGGTCGCCCTTTTCTTCTTCTTCCAACCGGCCTGTTTAGCATAGTTATTTTAGTGGGATCACTCTCATCCATCCGCATAACGTGGCCCACCTACCTTAGGCGGTTTATTTTGATAGTCTTCACAATATCTGCATCACCAAAAAGTCTATAGAGTTCAAAGTTATATCGCCTTCTCCACAAACCCTGTTCGTTTACTCCGCCAAATATGGTCCTCAATACTTTTCTTTCAAAGACTCGTAGTAACTCTTTATCTCGGGTCGTCATTGTCAATGTTTCCGATCCGTATGTGAGCACTGGGCGTATTATTGTTTCACAAAGTTTGCACTTTGTTGCTATTGACATACTTCTCGCTCTTAGTTGAGGGCCCAGGCCGAAATAACAGCGATTAGCCACGCATATTCTTTTTTTTATCTCGTTGGATGTGTTATTTTTGTAGTCTACCAGTGATCCTAAGTAGCAGAATTCTTCTACCATTTCTATCGTTTCGTGTTGCACCTCTAAGTTATTTTGTTGAATTCTTGATATGGCCGGCATATATTTAGTCTTCTGGATGTTAATCAGAAGTCCGATGTTTTCTGCGGCATTTTTGATACGTGTGAAAGCCTCCACTGCTTCATTTTGGGTTCTTCCAATTATGACGGTATCATCAGCCTATGCCATTATTTGTATACTACGGGTATATATCGTACCTTTTAAGTTTATTCTCGAATCTCTCATAACTTTTTCTAACGCTAGGTTGAACAGCGTGCACGATAGCGCATCTCCCTGGCGCAGTCCTCTGTTGGTTTTAGATGGTTTTGAATCATCCCCTTGTACGCGCACTTTACATTCGACTTTCATCATTGTCATTTTAATTAATTCTACCAAACCTTTTGGTATTCCTAATTTGATCATCGCCGAATATAATTGAGACCTGTCAATAGTATCGTACGCTGCCTTAAAGTCTACGAAGATGTAATGGCAGTCTATGCCGTACTCCGTCGTTTTTTCTAATATTTGTCTGATAGATGATATGTGATCAATGGTAGATTTGTTTTACAAGAAGCCTCTTTGATAGGATCCTATTATATTGTCAGTATACTGTGCCAGTCGTTCGTTAAGTATCAGGGACACAATTTTGTATGCTGTATTAAGAAGGGAAATCCCTCTAAGTTGGAACATTCAATAACGTTTCCTTTTTTGTATATGGGGCATATAATTCCAGTATTCCAATCTTCTGGTAACGCGCGTTCTTGCCATACCTGTATTAGTAGTTTGTGAAGGAGGGTTACAAATGTTTGACCGCCACGTTTAAATATTTCTGCTGGTAGGTTGTCTGCTCCGGGTGACTTGTTTCTGGCTAGAGACTGAATTGCTTTGTTAATTGCTTCCAAAGTTGGTAGTTCAGTATCCTCGTGTTCTATTTCTATATCACCTTTAGCTCTACTTTCTCCATTAAGTAGCGTACTAAAATGTTCCTGCCATCTTTCTAGTACTTCCACTCTCTCGTTTAAAAGAATTCCGTTTAGGGCCTTGACTTGGTTCGCTTGTGGTTTGAAAACTTTTCTTTTTGTGTTAACCTGTTTGTAAAATTTTCTGTATTCGTGTTTTCTATTAAGGTTTTCCATTTCTTCGAACTCTTTATTGATTTGTTGCCGCTTTTTCTGTTTGTGTTTTTGTTTTTTCTCTCGTCCCTTTACTCGATATTCTTCAACATTGCTCCTAGTCCTTCTGTTGATCATTTTTATATACGTGTCGTTCTTCTCTTTCGTTACTCGTTGGCATTCCTCATCAAACCAGTTGTTTCGCTGTCCTTTGGGTACTTCACCCAGCACTTCCTCTGCGGTCTCTTTGAGCGTGGTTTTCATAAACTCCCAATTTGTGTTGAGTTCAGTGGGATATACCTCACTTCTGGGATGTTCCGATATTTTACGATCTAAGCATATTTGGAAGTTTCTTACGACTTCAGTACACTTTAATTTATCAACATTATATTTTATTATTTTTGTTTAGTTTTATCGTTCCTGGCGTTTGATATACGTGCTCTGAGACGTCTAGCTATGAGATAGTGATTGGAGTCAATATTTGCACCTCTATAATTTCTGCAGTCTATTATATCTGATCCATGTCTTAAATCAATCAGTACGTGGTCTATCTGATTTTGGGTCTGATGATCTGGCGATGTCCACGTCACTTTATGTATATTTATGTATACAAGTCTCGTCCCATTATCATTACATTCTTTGTGTATGCTGTAAGGTCCTATGGTTGGTCTGTACATCTCCTCTTGTCCTACTTTGGCATTCATGTCTTCGATAATCAACTTAGCGTCATTATTGGGACACTGTCTATATGTTTGTTCTAGTTTCTCATAGAATTCTTCTTTTTTTGTGTCTGTTTTATCCTCAGTGGGGCATGTGGGTTTATAAGACTGTAGTTAAAGAATGTTACACGTATTCTTAGAACACATATTTTTATGATCTATAGCGTCAAAACCTATTATTAGGTTATTAATGTTGCTCTGGAAAAGGCAACCAGAAAATTAAATATTAGAATGAACGTAACTATTGTTACGATTTTAAATGTTATGGCATATAGAACTGTAAATATTTTATGACTAATTCTTTTTTATTGATTCTCGTAATTTGTAGGTCAAAATATACCTGAGCTTCGCTACCAGTTGTTTACAGAAATCTCTAGACACTAATTTTAGTGAGTCATCCACGTCTCGAGGTTGAAAAACGAGTCGAGCGCCTTCACCAAAATACGAGATTATTCAGGAAGTTTGCCGAAAGTTCCAGATGACAACAGTTGTGTATATAAATGAAAGATTTTTGTATTTGAGTCAGTCATAAGAAGATCGGTAAACGCGATATTTAAATGTAACGAAACGTGAAATAAATACATTTGTAAAGTTATTTAATAAATTAGTAATTAGCTATCGTGAGTTTTAATAAATTAGAATATAGACAATAAATTAGAATAAAGACAAATAAATTAGAACTATATAAACTCAACACTATTTTTAATAGAACAATGAGAAACAGAGCCAGATGTCATAACGTTCATTAAAACACAGCGACTTAGATGGGCTGGACACATAATACGAATTCCAGAAAATATCAATTTAGAGCAGGCCAAGATCCACAGAGGATTGTCGAGCCAAAGATGATGATGATGAGAAACAGAGTGTTTTACAAGGCTTGCGAAACAAGCCTTTTAAAATACTACACCATGTCTTATAAGATTTATGAGGAGCATTTATGTATGCTGAGAAATTATTTCAAAAATGTACAACTAAGGATTTCATTTGTTATATGTAAATATACTGTAGTACTATATGGATGTGAAACATGGATCATGAAGGATAATATGATGGACAATTAAGGATGTGACTGAGGTATATGATAAAGTATGGCAAATGACGCCATAACTATAAACTAGGACTATATTTACCAAAACGATAGTCTGAAATAATTGAATTCTGGATCTTGGAAAGATATTTCAGAATTAAACAGGAACATACATACACGGAACTGAAAGAAATTACAGCAGTGCTGCCACAAAGAAGTGTCTTTACCTTTTGTATACTTGTTATATTATTTTCCAAGAAAATAATACAATATTGCAACATTTACCGATGATACTGCTATCATAGCAATATGCAAAACCAGCGAGGAAGCGACAGAGAAATTACACAGATATTAATCAAATATATACTCTAGAGAAATAAGTAATAAATAGACCATGTTCGTGACGCTCAATAATCCAGGTCGTTGACAACTTTTTTAGTTATTGTATACCTATAGAAAGAAGACCCACTTGTTTCCTGCCTTGAATTTGGAGCCGTTTTTAATTATTAACAATTTAATGTAAAAAACGCGATTTTCTCTATGATTATTAATGATACTAGTATTAAAAAATTATTTTTTCACGAATTGTTTAAACAAACTAGACTATTTATTAATGAATTTATATATAAACAAATTACATTTTTGTAATGTACGTAGAAATTACAAACAAATTTTAAAAAAATTGATCAAAATCCTTTGTCAGCTACCTGGATTATTGAGTGTAGCGAGAAAATCCTTATTACCCTGGACTAATATGACTGAACAAGCAAGTGACGAAACAAACTTCATATATTATGTAAACTTTACTAATAAAAACGTTCAAAATAAATATTCCAATAAATATAAATAATCAAATTCCATATTCAAATACTGCAAAATTTTTGGGTATTACTCTTTAATAAGCCCTAATAATGTTATTCAACATTATTTGCGCATTATTTCAACAGTGCTGACCGAGAGTTACATTTAGCAGAACTTTATACTACTATGAGATTTTTTAAAAATTTATTACCAAATAGCTGCTTTGTGTTACACTTATGTTAAAAATAAAAACATATTCGGAAAGTGGGTCAATTTTTGTAGTGCCTTATTTCAAAAAAAATTTACGTTTATTTTAACCAAAAATATTTAAAAAAAAATTGTTTAAACAATTTATTAATTTACAACCAAATAATGCACTAGAACTTTTTAAAATCTTTTATATAAAAAAAGAATCATCTTAATATCTGCCAAAAGTTTTTGCGTTATTTGATATAATCTTTTACATTGGAATTTAGCTATGTCCAAGGAACACATATTTGTGGGGCGTTATTGTCTGTGTCATTTCTTTCGTAGCTTATTTGTTTGGTTTCCATGGTCTCTTTTTTAAGTGCTTAAATTGGTTATAAAGATTTGTTTCCTAAACAAAATCAGACTCTGTTTTTTGACAGTGGTTTCTTATTAGATTGTCTGGACTTTGTTTTTTCTTTTGAGTTTGGGCTATGTTTAATTGCGTTTCTTCATCGTTTCGTAATCTCTCTCTTCATTATATACAACAAAGAGGAACAAATCACCAAATTTAGTGCCAGTTGTCACTGTCAATCATACAATATATCTTTAATATAGCCCTTTTAAAAGCATAACATTTAGTCAAATTTTAGATAATTTGTTATCTAAGTATGTTTTTGAAAGTTTTTCGACTATTGAGTAAAATTTTATTATTGCAAGTTAAGAATCTATAATTTTTAATTAATTATTTACTATTGTGTGAAAAAATATATATCAAACTGAGCTAAGCTAAATTCAAACAGCTTTAGAATCAATATTAATAATAAAAGAGGTATCTCTTGGCCAATTATCTTCTTTCTGTCACATAGCTTTTAAAATAACACTAATTTTAAAAGTGAATAGCATACTTTATAAGTCTCGTTACCTTTTAAAATGGTTTTACCCGACAGACAATTTGCAGACAATCGATGTGTCTAGCAATAATTAATAAATGCCTAGCTAATGGAGTAACCAAATGTCAGAGAATATCGCCAGTGATATTTCTTTTAAAAAGGATTAATGATCGTTAAAGTTAATAGTGATGTGGATGGATGGAGGGCTATCTCCAAATAACAGACTAATGCGAAATTACTTTTTGCAGACGTAGCCAGAAACTTTGATTATCTTGTTAACTTATAATTTACTCGGTGTATTATACTGAGTGTTTAAAGAGATTAATATAAAATCAATATTTATTATATGGATAAAAATACTCATATAGGTCATTTTTTTATTTCATTTAAGCTAATTGGTGAATAATTATTACCATTATGTCGTTGATTTGATCATCGTACCTGAGAACCCTTTTAGCTCTAGTTTTGACTGTCTTGTTGATAGTTGGTCTTAAAAGTAATATTTTAATGTGCATGTCAGTTTCATTTCCACAGTTTATTTCAGTAATCGTTCTATACTCTTTTATTAATATATTCATGCAATATGTTAAGACATATATTCAATAGTGCTACTTCCATTTATATTTTTTACGTATGTATTTTAACTAATTTAAGCTTGGATTTTTGTACTAATTTTATCACAATATTTATTTAAAAAATCGAAAAAAAAAAAGAGTCAGAAGGCATCGCTAAATTATAATAAGCTAAAATTAGACGACAAAACATATACTGTGGAAAGCTTAGTATACTAGAAGACACAAAGTGAAACGATGGATACTAAAACACCTCAACGAAAACCCAGAGGAAGAACATATACCAAAAGATCACCAGGAGATGATGAAAGTAAATCAGAAAATGTGGCGAAAATAACCAAGACTGCAAATAATACTGCCTCAAAGCCAAAAAACTGGGATCGTAGGTAAAAGTAGCACACAGAAAAGAACAAACGACTAGTATCACTAAAATATCCTGGCATACGAATATAAAAAACGCATCTATGGAATGTAAAGAGACTTTAAAGAAAACATATGAAAACCTGATGACGAAACTATCTCGGAAAAAGCACAACGAATCAAATATAAGAAAAAATAAAAATTAAAAAAAAACAAGAAGAAAAATAGAGTAAAAGTAGGAACCTTGAACGTTCAAACTATATTAAGACCAGGAAAAATGTAAGAGGTAGTAAGAGAAATGCAAAGATACAGAATAGACATACTAGCACTACAAGAAGTACGATAGAAAGGACCAGAAAATATCAAAAAGAAAAACTACACAACACAGTACTCGGGAGAAAACAAGTAAGGGAAAAATGGTACAGCATTCATGGTTAACAATAAGATTAGGAACAAAGTTATAGAATTTATAGCGATAAATAGACGAATGTCATATATAAAAATACAAAACAAACAAGTCAATATGACAATTATAAACATATATGCACCCAGAGAAAATGCGCCAGAAAATAATAAAATTGAGTTATAAGAACAATTGGAAGAATTATATGAAAGGTTATTCAGAAATGATATAGTACTAATGGTTGGTGACTTTAAGCAAAAGTAGGCAAAGAAAAACAGTCCAAGGAAGTAGTAGGGAAAGAAACTATTTATGACAAGTCAAACGATGATGGGAGAACATTATGCAAACTAGCAGCAATAACAAACAGTTACATTATAAGCACAAACTTCATGCACAGAAGACAGCATAAAGTAACTAGGTTGATACCTGGCACAATAGTCGGCAATCAGAAAGATCACATACTAATATCCAAAAAATGGAAAGTAATAATACACGATGACCGATTATATAGAGAAGCAAACGTGGACACAGAACATTTTCTAGTAATAGGAGAAATTAAAATAAAGATAATTAAAGCAGAGAGAACAAGACAAAACAAAATAAGATGAAATCTGGAGAAGTTAAAAGTACAGGAACTATAAGAACAATATGATACAACCCTAAAGGAAAATCTAACAGAAGCAAATAACACAGAGGACATATGGAAAAATATAAAAGAGTCCATGTTAAATTCAGCTGAAGAGGTGCTAGAACAAAGGGAAATAAAAAGAAGGAAAGAGTGGTTGGATGCAAAATACAAAATGCAGAATGAAACACCAAGCAAGAGATAAATGGATATAAATTAAAGAAGAACATCATCGAAACGAATAAAAAGAAAAAAGAAGGCAGCGGATAATTGTTGCAAGAATACAAAAGCTGTGGATGGAAGCGCTGTTAAAGGGCCTAGAAAAGAATAGTAAAGTTAGCGCCAAACTATTTGGATACCTAAAGCTCAACAAAGAAATGGAAAATCAGTGGTTAAAATTGACAATATATCATTTGAAGACATTAGAAATAATGAAATAGGGATACCAACATGTAATGAATACTTAGACATCATTCAAAACATGAAACAAACAGAACACCTTGCCCATATGAAATTCCCAATGATCTAATTAAAAACGGAGAAGAAAAGTTATTAACAAGCATATATAACCTAATACTTAAAATATAATAAGCACAACAAATGCCCGGGGATTGGAAATAAGGCAGAAATCTACCAATAATTTAAGAAAGGAGAAGTAACAAACTGTAAAAACTCATAGAGCAATATCTCTACTGAGCACAACATATAACATTCTAACAGCCCTCATCAAACAAAACCTTACTCAATTCACAGAGAAAAAAATTGGGGACTACCAGCAAGGATTCAGAGAAGGCAGATTCACTACAGATGCGATCCACATAGTTACGCAAACAATCGAAAAATGCCACAAACACAACATAGAATTTCACATCCTCTTCGTAAACTTTAGACAAGCCTTTGACTATACTGAAAGAAATAAATTATTTATTGAAATTAAAAATCAGGATATACCAGCAAATATTAACAAAAATGATCATGGATGGAGCACGAGCTAAAGTAACAACAGAAAAATATAGCACAAAATCAATTGCAATAGAAACAGGAGTGCGACAAAGCGATTCCCTGTCAACCACAATATTCAACATACCAGTAGAAGGTATTGTCAAGGCCAGCAAAATTAAAGAAGCTATAGCCCACTTCTCAACATAAATAGTTGTTATATGCAGATGATTTAGTTCTTATGAAAAGAGATAAGGAAAGATTAAAAGAAGCAGTAACAATCCTGTCAAAAAAAGAACGTAAAAGAGGTATAGAAATTACCTAAGGAAAAACAAAATATCTAGTCTGCTCTAGAAGAGAAAATAACAGGACGAGAGAAATTAAAATAGAAAACAACACTTTTGTAAGAGTTCACCAATTTAAATATAGGGGAGTAATAGTGAATGACCAAAACAAGAGAAGTGAAGAAGTAACGGAATAAATACTAGCAGGCAACAAAAAATACTGGAGATATTATAGGCTTATGAAGGACAAGAACTTATTCAGAAATACAAAACTAAAAATATACACAGTTGCAATCACACCCGTAGTTATGTATGCAGTGAGACAATGTGGCTCACGGAAAAAGATGAAGAAAAATTGAGAGTTTTCGAAAGAAAAATTCTCAGACATATTATGGGTCAGATAAGAATGGACAATGAAGAAATAAGAAGAAAAATAAACAATGAGCTAAAAGACATAATGAAGGGAGAAGATGTAGTTAGATTTATTAAAGCACAGATGATGAGGTGGCTGGGACACATACAGAGAAGGAAAAACGACCTACTGATTAAGAAGATCACCAGATGGAAACCAGCAAATAAAAGACCAAGTGGAAGACCCAGAGAGAGATGGGAGGACCAGGTCATGAGTGATATCAAAACTTTGGAAGCCAAGTAATGCAACAAACTTTGACAACATACAAGTGGAATGCGGAGTAATTTACCGCAATAAGCGAATCAGAGAGCTCTTAGTAATAGCGGCAAACATTCTACTCGAAATGAAAAGCCCTGATGATGATGATTAATTTAAAAATTTGTCTGAATTTACAAGTTTAATATACTTATTGGAGAAGTAAATATTACATAATATGTAGTCGTCTGTCGAAATATCTTAGTCAACAAATATTTCCCTTCTGGTAACTCTATTTTCTATTGCAGTTTGATACTTTTATCACCTATTAGTAAAACGTAAGTATATCACCGCAACTTTAAAAATATCCGTTGCAACTTTGTGATTTTTAAAGTCCGTGTTTTGGGAAGCTCTCCTTCATCCCATCAGTTAATTTCTTTAGATCAGTTAAATCATTTTATTTAAAAAACATAACGAAAGTTCAAGAAATATACACTAAGTAGTCACAAAACTAACTTAAAAACAAATCAAATCGAAAAATATATTAGAGATAATCCAGTAAAATATAGTTAACAACACTAACCACTAGGAACCAAAGGTTAGAATATTTTAATTATTTATTTTTTATAAAATATAGATAAACAATTCCTATCTTTATTCCAACATAAACCAATTTGACACTTTTTACATTTCCAGATATTTCAATGTAAGTACATCTTTACTGATCAAAAAGTTGGCGTATCTCAATCATGTAGTTCTTTTAGGCATGTAAAATGCGTTAGGCCCCAAGAAAACAGTTTCAGTACCTCCTCTCCCTTATTAAATGGTATTCATTAGGTATATAAAAAACGGTTATTTGTATGGAGTTTTAGTTTAAGCTTTATTTTATAAAAGTAAATAAAGTACCTAAATGTGGAATGTGTAAATAAAATTGGTAATAAATCAAACCGTTAGTTTATTTCCGATTACAATATATAGTATATCTTATATTCACTTATCTATATATAAGTGAATATTTTATATAATATATTATATTCACAATATTGTATAGCTAATTACTATTTAAATGGGAATAAGCCACAATTAAAGGTTAAAATACGTTTATTGAGGTTTCAATTTCCACTTCCGAAATCGAGAACGATTTCCGAACTAGAAATTGAAACGTCAATAAACGTATTTTACCCTTTAATTGTAGCTTATTCCCATTTAAATAGTAATTACTTTAAAATGTCATAAGAAAATAGCTTCAGAACAATATTGTATAGCTAAGAGCAATAAATAAAACCAGGAACCAGAAAAAGAGGCTGGCTAAGATCTAGATTCAAAACTCAAGTCGAAGATGACTTGCGGAATCTAGGAGTCAGAAATTGGAAAGCCAAGGCGAAAGATAGGGGGGAGGAGAGACGAATTCTTGAACAGGCGAAGACACAGCCAGGGTTGTAAAGCCAAAGATGATGATGAAGAGCAATTAAATTTTTAAACAGGTTTCTAACGGCAAAACTTCTTTATTTATGGCTTTTTTATCCATCCTCCATAAAAACACCTTTAATATAGTTTTTAGGTAATTTGAAATGTAGATACCCAGCAGATACAGCGGTTATTATTATTATTATTATTATTATTATTATTATTATATAACAAATAAGGGCAGAGGAGCGAGCTCCTATTATGCCCAAAAAGCAAAAATAAACAAAAATAAAATAGATCCTTATAAAACTAATACTAATTATAAAGTTAAGTAGTTAAACAATTAACGAAAATTGAATTGTGACACAATAAATAAATAAATAATGCTGTCCGAGAAAAAATATCCTATCCTATAAAAAAAATAAGGTGCTGTCAAGTTTATTTTTAAAGAGGTTAACACTAGCTGCCGATATGGTGTCTTGATCCAAATTGTTCCATATATTAAAGATTCTTTTTGGCAAGAAGTTCGCCCTGGACCTTGCAGTAGTTTGTTCCCTCTTTAATTTGTATCGATGGCCCCTTAATCTATCGTCTTTATTCAAAGTGAATAGGTATGTTGTTTAGGTTTCCAAAATTATGTTTTAAAAGACGGAAGGACATAATTAGGTCACCTCGAAGACGTCGCTGCTCGAATGTCGTAAGATGAGCCATGAATAGTCTATCTTCATAGTTAGGTCTTACACGGCCGTATGCCAGTCTTGTGGCTTTACGCTGAACGTTTTCAAGTAGGATTTTATCGCGACTAAGATCTGGATTCCACACTGGTCCGGCAAACTCAAGAATAGGTCTAACGTGTATTGAGTAAAGTTTACTAACAGAGGTTAGAGATATGCGTGCAAAACACTTACGAATCAAAAACAGTTTCGAGTTAGCACGTTTACACACCGACACTATGTGATCAGACCAATTTAAGTCACTATTAATTATCACTCCGAGATCGTTGTGTGAGGTTACAGAGTTTAAAGGATGTCCATTAATAAAGTACGGAAGTGATGGGTTATTTTTGCCGATATGTAAAACAACGCATTTTTCAATGTTAAGCGGAAGTAACCATTCTGAGGACCATTTGAATATTGCGTCAAGATCTTGTTGAAGAATATGTTGGTTAATAGTTGGATTCACATATAACTTAGTGTCATCAGCGTAAATGGAAACCTTACTGGATACAATGAGCGGAAGATCACTAGTGTAGACACAAAAAAGTAGCGGTCCAAGTACTGATCCTTGTGGAACTCCACTCTTGACTGGCTTATCTAATGAGTGGTCTTTTCCAACACGAACCCTGAAGTATCTGTCGGATAGAAAATCTTGTATCCAAATGTTTAATTTTCCGCGGATACCATAGTGATCCAATTTAGCTAGTAATCGACGTTTTGGAACACGATCGAAAGCTTTGGAGAAGTCTAAGCAAACTACATCGACAGGATTCCGATTGTTTAAAGATAATGACCAATTTTTTACACAATGAAGTAAGTTTGTGATCATTGAACGACCTTTGATAAATCCATGCTGTTGGTGAGGGATGACATTTTCTTGAAGAAGGAACTCGGACATAGCTTCCGAAATAATCGATTCCATGACCTTGCTGACAATAGGAACCAGGCTGATTGGACAATAATTATTGCAATCAAGTTTATTACCTTTCTTGAATACAGGAGTAACTGAATCCAATTTCCAGGACGACGGGAGGGAACCTTGAATAAAAGAAGCAGTCATTATGAGAGATATAGGGATGGCTACAGAATCTGCACATTGTTTGAGGAAAAAAGAGGTGAGTCCGTCCAATCCAGGTGATGAATTATTTCGCAGTTTCCTTAAATGATATTTAATTTCATCCGGTATGAAAGATATATTGTCAAGAGTTTTAGACAAACGAGGGCACATTATTTGAGGAATGGTATCGTTAGATTCATCTGTAAAAACTTGAGAAAAGAAAAACGATAAACATTCCAAAGATCCGTTATTCAAAGAACATAAAGACCCATCAGCTTTTTGAAGCAATGGTATGGAGACTTTAGAAGATAAAGATGTATCGAATGTACCAATAAACTTTTTTACTATTACCACTTGCAATGATAGATTCCTCAAATTCTGTTCTTAACTTTAGCAAATATTGTTTGACTCGGTTAGAAAAATTACGGTGGGCGAGAAAATCATCAGAGGAACCAGTGAGTTTATATCTTCGCCAAAGCTTTCGCTTATGTCGAATTAAATGAGTAGCTGAGAGGTTAATCCAAGGTTTTAGTCGATTTCTATATACCTGCCATTCGGTTGTATGATCAAAAATTGTTGTAATAGCAGTATGAAGAAAAGAGTCCCACATTGACGATGGATCAGAGTGATTAGAAAAAATAGATTGCCAGTTTATCTGGGATAAAACTGAATTTACATTAAAGAAATTAGTAGTTATCATACTTACTTCATAGTCATCAAGATAAGAAGGCATACGTCTATCTCTTGAACTTCTGCGTATCTCGTGTTCGTGATTACTATCAGGTTGTATTTCTTCAGTTTCAGTTTTGACAGGTTAAGTAATAAATTGCTCATCCACACCTCTATCTCTCATCACATAAACTGGAAATTCACTTTCACAAGTTTCATCAAATCTAACTGAACGAGATCTAAACATTGCTCGTTTTAGAGGGTTCCAGAGGCGGTATCCATTGTCACAATAGCCAATAAAATTACATTTCTTGATCTCTCATCAAACTTGCCAGATTGATCTTCTTCATAAATATGTGCATAATCATTACATCCAAATAATTTAATTTTGCTCATACAGTCATTAGGCAATGTACTTGTGGGAGTTCGATTTGTTAAGTACACAGCAGCCAATACAACTTCTCCCTAAAATGACTTGTTAAGACCACTGTCCAAAATTAAACGTCTAGATTTATCTAAAATAGTACGATTGTATTTTTCTACTAATCCATTCTTGTGTGGATTTCTGGTTACAGAATATTTCATAGTTATTCCTTTACTAGTACAAAAATATTTAAAGCTTTTAGAACTATAATCCCCAGCATTTTCACATCTCAAATTTTGATTCAGATCTTCTTTGATTGAAAGTCCTTCTTTAGAAATAGCTGAAAAACTACCGTGAAATTTTGCTGCTACAGTTTCACCAACTGTTGCTACATTTATTTTTGTATCTACTTCTAGGGAATTAGTCAAAAATTAAATGTATTTTGACATAAACAGGTGATTTGTACAAACATTTGTACTCGAGACTGAAGTCCTGTCTTTTCGTAAACAACTTTAAGAGCTTCCATCATTCCCATCCAAATAACTTGAGTTTTAATTATTTCTAAAACATTATTTTCAACTAACTGAACAATATTGTCCTTTGAAGTCGAAGCACTTTTAACAAAGTCTTTGTACTTATCGCCAGTGCTAGCAGGTTTCTCTTGGGAAATGATATCAAGAACACCATGTCGTTCCTATGTTCCTTATAATCGAAATTTCCACGAATCAAAACCGGCTCCAGTAAATTGTGTTACATTGGCCATAAAAAATTGATTTTTGGACGAAGCCATAACTAAATGACACACGTGCAAAAATTGTAAACACAATCAATTTTAGCAGAACAAATTTAACTTTGTTTTAAAGCACAAACTTGAAAACACTTTTCTAAATTCCTGCAGCTGGGCATATAACGTTCGCCTTTGGTTAACTGTCAAAAAAGTTGACGTTGATATGAAAACATATAAAGAATTGAAAAATTTTAGTATCTATATAATTTATTTAATTTCTAGACAACTTCTTGAAAAGAGATGGGAGTATAACAGACTTATACACAATCTTTTCATAGACTTTCGACAGGCATACGATAACGTAGAAAGAAGCCAAGTATGGAATGGCATGGGGGGTTCTTAATACCAAATAAACTCATTCGGATGACCCACGTCTGTATGGAGGAATATCTAAAGTACGTGTAAATAATAAACTGTCTGGCAGCTTTGAAATCAACAGTGGACTTAAACAGGGTGATGCGTTATCCCCACTAATTTTTTAACTTTGTATTAGAGAAAGCCATGAGGTCGGCCGAAATAAAAACAGACTTGCTATCGGTTCAAGGTCCTAAGCTGTTACTCGTATATGCAGATGACAAAGATCTCGTTGGAGACTCCACCCTATCCATGAAAGACAGTTTCAACAAGGTGGAAGGAGCAACAAGTGAAGTAGGCTGAAGATTAATGAAGAGAAGACGAAATATATGTGTATAAATAGAACGAAACAAAGAGACAGAATAGGACAAAATGTGACGGTCAACACCTTCAATTTCAAAAGAGTACAACGTTTTAAGTATCCGGGGCCATAATCACAGCTGACAACGATATCACTGAAGAAATAAAAGACAGAATCCAATTTGCAAACCGCTGTCTATTTGCACTGGAAAAGCTCATAAAATCAAAAAAATCTCACAAGAATTTCAAAGAACAAAATCTATAAATCTATCGTCAGAACTGTAATAACATATTGACATCATAACAAACCAGTATAAGATCAGAAGCAATATCGAATTAAAAGCATTCTACAACGACGCCGATATTGTCCAAGAAATTAAATCACAGCGACTAAGATGGGCAGGCCACGTGCAGAGACTGCATAACGAGAGACTTTTGAAACTGGTATGGGAAGAGATTCCGACAGGCAAAAGACCACTCGGATATCCCAGAATGCAATGGAGGGATAACATCCAAGCAAATCTCTGGAAATGAACATTCCATTTGACCCTAGGTTGATGGAAGACCGAACAAAGTGGAAAAAAATTGTACAGTTAGCCAAGACCCACCCAGGGTTGTAGCGCTACGTGATGATGATGATGATAATTTATTTAATTATCTAGTTAGTTATGACTAATTAGAAAGGCTACGTCTATTTATTACCTCCCTCCAAATTTCACTATTATAAGTAACGTTCAAGGAAACGGGGGGAACGGACTTTTGACTAGCACTGTATATGATTTGTTAAACCATCTTTTTGATTTAGTTTATTTAAATACCGATTTTAAATTGTTTATATTTAAAATTACAGAAGTAAGTAAACGGTAAAAATAAATAATAGTAAAGCAAATAAATAATTTTTCTCCTTTTACTTTTCTGTATAATATATTTACAACTTTTCATATTCTTTCATAAACTTTCTCCGAATTAGAAACTTAGTATACATTTGCTTCTAACCCAAAATGGAGCGATCCACTCATCGATCCATATACCAAGCCACAGAATTTTTCTACTAAAGATTGTCAGATACTCCTGATCCTTATTGATAGATTGAGCTTCTGCTTTTCCATATTCGTTCACTTTCTGTACTGCAATCAGAGGCGTACCATAAACATTTTTTACAAAATGTTATTAAGAATATATTTAAGAAACCTTTGTTTAAAAGCGATATGATATGATACACATCATGTTTTATAGTTTTTATGTACATTAATATTTGAAAATACTAAACTACGTAATAATAGAACATTTTGTGCAAACTATTGTGTTATTCTTCCCGTTCTTAAGATGTCGTTTTATTTTGAATATGATTAATAATCAGAATTTTTTTTTGGTTTATTCTGACTGCACAAAAAATTTGTTCAGATGAGTAATTAAACGACTTTGTCAAATTTTTAAGTAATGATATCCGTCTTTCTGCAATGCTACGATTTTCTTTGTACTTTGTCATTCTCATCACAACTCCATGTATTTTTTCCAACTCCACATAGTTTTTGCATTTTTATTATTAATATTTATATTTATATATTAGATTGGTATTAGGTAATAATGGTATATAACATTTATCAATAAACTATATTTTTCTGATTGTGAATCTGGTTTAGTTTATTTTGCTTCTTCTAGTTATTCAGTATTATAAAAAAATTGTGTTGGTTTAGGTTATGAATTTGTGCAAAATGCTTTATTAATGTTGCTAAACAATTGTTACTGACGTAAGTGTTTTTAGTTGCAGTTTTCAGTTAACTTATGCTTTCCGGCTTGATATGCCAGTATCTTAGTCGCTGAGCTACGGCCGCTATGCTTTTTTCTCTTCGATAATTCTTAAAAAGGCATCTCCCATTTCCTTTCATACTTTTCTCTCTCATGCCAAACATATTTGTGTTTGTCTAGCAACACTTTTAATGTCACCGCTTTACCGCATTTGGGATCTTTCTCGGGATATCCTTGCTTTATGAGGTCTTTAACTACCTATTCCTTTCTTATATCTGCCATCCTCTAGGCGTTTGTTTCCAGTTTAATAAATCTGCTTATTTAATTACATCTTATACTTTTGGTTCTTTAATTGATAAATTAGTTTTATGCTTCAAAAGCAAATATTTGAAAGATTACGTGACAAAAAAATCTTCTTGAATGGCACGTGAAGAATAAAACTATCAATATATAAGCTCCATATATTTGGCTACTGAGAATACAAGAAATTAATGCTTTAATTTGAAGTTCTTGATAGGTTTTATTATTTTTAAGTAGATAAGACAGCTTTCCAAATGAAGCATTTTAGTTCTGTTTAGTTTTCGTTTTTACCTTTGTTGGTTTTAACATTTTGACCAAAATAGATGTTTTCGTCTACATCAGAGGTTATCAAACTTTCTCTCGTAGACCTCTTGTCATGCTTTTCAATTTTGGTTAGACCCCTGCTATTCACTTTAAAGGATTTAAATTTCTAATAGTAGTAACACATTTTTACACATTTATTAATTTAATTTAAATAAAAATATAGTAATTGTTACATGTGAAAAGCTTAGCAAAAAATAGATATATTTAATAGAAGGAATGAACTTGATGGTTTAATGATAAATTGTCAACATTCGGCAATAATTTAGTTACGTTTAATATTAAATCTCCTTAGTTAATGGTATCCAGTTTGTTAATTTGTTTTTGTTATAAGATCTTTAACTGCACTGAAATCCCTTTTTACTAGGTATAAAGAAGAAAAAATCAATTAAAAACTGTCTCGATATTATGCTTAATAAGTAACAAGTATGTCTTTTTGAAGCCAGAATGATTAATATCCGCATCTAAACTGTAATTTTAAGTTCTTCGTTAGTGATTATTCTAATCAACTTTTCTTGTAATGTAGCATCTGTTTCTTCAATCACACCAAATAAATTAAAAATTAGCGCAATATGAATGATGCCAAAATATCCCTAAATCTGGTTTCAAAGTCTGAGTAGACGGCATTCAAATGTTGGACAAAGATTAAAACATCGTCTTCCTGGGAGTTTATCTGGGACAAAAAAAAGAACTGAGAAAATTCATAGCGCCAAATGTTTAGCTTTATGAGTTTAATTCAGACAAGAAACGCTGAAAAAATTATACTTAAACTGTCACGTTGCTACTGCAAATTCGCAATATTCAATTAAGCAAATGAATCTGTAAAGCAAGCAATGTCTATTAATAATGTGTTTCAATGTGTTCGTTTTATAAATGGTCTTCCAAATTTTTATCTTTATTACTGTGGACCTGTATACTACTGGCATTAACTACAAGAAATTTATGCAAACTTAAATTCAAATTTTTAGCAACTAAATGTTTTCTTTTTTGGATGACGCACTGCAGAAAACGATCATATGTCAATATAAATACTTAATTAACAGATAAAATCGAGTCGGCCAGCTGTATAGAGAAATAAGTCGTTTACAAATAACTACATAAGTATTTAACAACATAACTCATTTTATCAATACATCTTTAAAGTGTGTTGTTACTTAAAGAAATTGTTGTGATGATTTTATATGCAGGTTTGTGTAGAACAGTTTTTTAAACCACTTTATTGACTGGCAAAATTAACTGTTCTCCGATAGTATGCGGTTTTTCTGATTTTATTTTTATTTTCCAGTTACATGATGTACTTCTCGGAAGACGACGAAGCACAACAGCATAAACATTGCTCCGTCTAATTAAAAAAATAAATCTGCAAAAATAAACTAGATATTATTATCTAACTATAATTTTACCCAAGGATGGCTCAGTCCTTATAAATAAAGAAAAAAATTTAATTTTTAAATTCTGAAATGGTACTCACCAGACTAATCGAATGTTGTATTATAATATTGGAAATTTTGATCCTCATATAATATGGGGTCTAGTCGTAGAAAGTTTAATAATTGATTCAATTATGTTATTGGTCGATGGTTGTAAAATAAGCTGGATGAGTAGAAAACAATAACTTACTCACCACTTAAAAATTTGGGATCTACGCTGATTCTAAAACCTTTTTTCTTATTCTAATTCTTATTCTTATTCTAAAAGCTTGTAGGAAACTGGAAGGGTGTACAGTCTGGTAAGAGTTTGTAGTTTGTGTGTGATTTCTGTACTAGGACGATTTTTATGGTAAAGGTAAAACATGACGTTTACCCAGAAGCAAACAAAACTGAAGGTTGCTAACGAGATATTTGAAAGACTCTAATCACGCTTCAGCAACACTCAGCCAATTGCGTCTGGCAAGCGAAAGGTTAAGCAATAGCACTTTGCAGAGCTATGAATGTCACTTCTCAGAGTCCGTTAAATTCATATCTTTTTGTTCCAGTTAAATTATTTTACAAATATTAATGATTATATTGGCAACGCTATTTAAAACCTGGCGTGAATATGTATACTATTTTAATCAATATTTAAAAAACGAAATACTGCAAAATTGGAAAAGGGCAAACCAATAAAAATATTTAATTTAAAAACAAATTAACTTAAAAACTCTTTTTAAAATAAAAACAGCATAAGTAACTTCTAGGTTTTATAGTAATTTCGAGGTGCTATGAAGGGACGCCACTGGGGTTTAGACTAGGAAGAATATTAGCATAAGAAAGACACACAGGAACATTCATATGTGTTTTTGAGATTATCTGAGGCTTTAAGCGCCTTTTGTTGTATAATTCAAAAAAGGACGACTTAAGATGTCGATTGTAGAGGAAGTTGCTTGATGTATGTTTATTTTAGTGCAGCAATGCACATTTTTTAAAGTTTAAACGAAAAACGTTAAAAAGATATAACAGAATTTTTTTTACAATAGCACTTAAATACATAAATAGTAATTAATTTAGCTATTATAATTTATTAATAATTTCTAGGTTAATAATATTTCTTAAAAAGTAGCTTTAAATTATCAGAGAAAGGAACAAAATGGTTTTAAGTTTTGTTGTTAAAGAAAACTAATAAAATAAAATAACAAAGTTTATATCTTTAGTTTTTCTTTGAAATAGATACGTCAAAGGTAAGCCAAAGAAAAAACTCTGCTGATAAAACTATTTTAATAGTGCCACGCAGAAACTAAAGGTAGATATCAATCGCATTATGCAGAATTCTCCTATTAGCAACTTCATTACTCTGTATCCATATGTATCCCCATACGATTTTATCCATGTGTGGATACAAAATTTATTTTATGTTGAGAATCTGGTATTACGTACTAGCTGTGATTTTAATATCTGGTATGGTTTAAAAAGTAGGTCTTCTTTAGCCAAAACTGCTGAAGTCGCTTAACAAACGATCGAAACGAGTAAAGCCAATTACTTGAGGTTTTGCTGTATTTACACCACGCAAAACAATGTTTTAAAAAAGTTGTATTTCTCAGTAAATCTGATATAATACCGTGAAACTAATCTCTAAGCCGAAGGGGTTAAAATACCCACCCCACCTGGGCGCACAAAAATAAACAAAATGCGATAGACAAATTTGCAGATCATCCAGAAAATATATTTCTTCCACATAATAGAGAAGACTTCTATGAGCAAATTAAAATGATAATCAAATTATATTAATCAGCCATAGTACTCATAACAATATACCGGAAATAAAAAATAGCATTTGTTAAAAAAAGCACCTGGTTTCGATACCATTATTGGTAAAATTTTAAAGCAGTTGCCAAAATAACTATTATAAAATTAACCCACCTTTTCCATGCATTATATAGACAACTTAAATATATTGAAATTCTAAATTCTGAAAAATGTGATTCATCAGCGCAACCAGAACTTTGTGTACAACTACTCTTCTACAGAGAGTTATGCTTACTTTAGGCAATGGTAAGAGTACTTACCATTGCCTAAGGTTCTTTACAAGGTTTATTGCAAGGAAGTAGTCAATAAGACTGCATGTCTATCCAATCTTGGAAGGACTTCTTCCTTACACAGTCTGTTTATCCATGATATTTTAAGCATCCTACAGTAGCACTACCTATAAAAGTCTACCAGTTTTTAAAAAATGGCGAAGTGAAAGTCTAATATTCCACGCCATAATTCAAATTTCTTTATACATAGCAGCGCAGTACCCAAGCTGCTAATATCGTGACTAAACAAAACTGGTTTCATTTAGAATAACCTGACCTGTGTTTATTTCACGAACCTCTTACATATTATCCCGGTTTTAAGGTCTTAGTATTAAGTGATTAAGAATTAAGGTCTGATGTTTATTGACGTAAACCCATGACTTTAAAAACACCCATATAAAAGAAGTATGTAACAGTTATTTGGAACTGTGGTCCAGGTTAAATATTTTGCTTTGGTAGTCTGAAATCCTGAAAAACGACCCCAAATCAAAGATAATCAACATGTGTACTGTTGGAGCTATTATAAATAGCCAAGCAGCTGTTTTGACTATAAGGAACCCACCAAATTAAATCTGGTAAGGAGCTGCAAAACTAAAGCGTATTTAATATAGGCGCTGGCTCATTGAGGAGTACATATGAAGAAATAAGCAAATTTGTTGGCAAAAAAGACTCTAAAGAGAACTTTATAGGCTCAACAGCATTGTGTGGCTTCAACAAAGATACTGCAGGTAACCAGGTTACCTGCAGCAATGGCTAATCAGAAATCATCAAAAGATATGAAGAGCTACTTAAGACTAACTAATTAAGTCCTACTAAATCCAGACTAATACAATTTTAAAAGTTTTATAATGTATTAAGAATTCTAGAAAAGCTATTAAAATGTAATTATTGTAATATCAATTTTTGTTTGTCTTTCAGTTGAAAACAGGTAAAGGGGCCCTTAGGAGAACCTTGCCGGTTTAATTTAAAAATAGCGTTTTATTCATTTGAATGGATTTTATTAAAATAAACTTAAAAACAAATAGAAAAGAATGTGTGTGTACACTGTTTTTGATGGTGATAATTATAAAAACAGTTTTTGGCATTGAAAGATGACAAATATGGATGAACGTAAATAAGGGATAATATGGATGAACATAAATTAAGATCAGATTTGCTACATTCACATTGAGTTTTCAAAAGTTTGCAAAATTTACATTTTTTTACCACTCTCTTTGTTGAGCTAAAGTAAAAAGTGATCAATACTGTCGAAGCGAATGTCACCAATGCGATGTTTTGTTTTTTTCCAATGTCAGAAATACTTTGTTGCGGTGAGCTCGATTGTGATTTTGATGTTGAAGGTCGGCCAAGTACACGTTTTTCACTGAATACAACGAGAGCAGAAGCAATTTGTTCCCTGAATTCTGATAGCTGCACCAAATTTTCATGTTCCGCTAAGATATTTCTCAAATCATTACATTTTTCAGCATGTATCCGACGGTACAAAATATAAGAATTTGTTGCAGCCATATCGACCAAGTGGTAGAAAATTCCAACCATTGCACTACGTGTCTTCGCTTTAATATAATAGCGACTCATCAATTCATCCATCAGATTGACTCCGACCGTTCGCAGATCCAGCATATTAAACAGAATGTTCTCTTTCTTTATCTTTGATATCCTTATTAAACGGAAGCTTACAATTTGAGATTCTATTTGTTAGTATTGTACCAAGGCTATAGATTCCTCTTGCATGTAAATAAACTAACAAAGGTAAAGACGTATAGAAATTGTCGAAGTAGAATAGAATCAGTTTGATGCCCCATTTTTGCGGCTTATTTGGCATAAATTGACGAAGACGATGCTTGAGTTTGGTCGAACACATCTGCTCGTCAACACACAATCTAGCCGTCTTTAGAATTGAGTGGAAACAGTTGTTGACCTTATCGGCCAATTTCCGGATACAAAACAGTGGACCATAGCCTGGCTGACCTTTTCCAATGAGCTGCCTTTAATCTTGAAACGATGTTTATGTGATGAATTGTTGGGAAATTTTGTATTGATATTTTTTTTGCGTAGGCGTGGTGTAAGCGCATTGATCGCTAATTGAAGTTAAACGACAAAAATACTGTTTGCTACAAAAGTCTAATGAACAAATGCCAGAGAATAATGTATCTCGCATGAACTTAGAAAAACGTAAAGGAAGGAGATTAATAATAATAGAAAATGATGAGAAATAAGAAATGAAAATAAAAACTAAAGTACCCTTATTAGCTTCCTTCTATCAGAAACAATGTATTTAAAAGATTTTAAGTACAAAATATTCAATAAATAAGATAAAAGATTAACTTTTTCCACTAACCATATTGTTAGCCCAATTTTAACCTCTCGATGGTTTTTATTGTCTTATTAGGGCCGAAAGTCTTGATGGATGACTATTTCCCAAGCGTGAATGTGTTCTCAACCCTCTGAAAAATTGCCTTCGACTCTGACGGATGTTCTCACCACACTTTTAGAGCTCTTAATATATTTTTTTCTGCTGACGCTGATTAATAATTTGTTGGTTTGTTTTGTGGCCATTTTTCACCATCACATAACTTCCTTGTACAGGGGTTAACAGGAATATTACGAAATAAAGACTTTGTATATATTTTTGTTACAATATTTATTTTTAAAACTCTTTCAGATTGTGTATATGTAATGTATATTCTGTAACGTTTAACGAACTGTAATACACATGGTGTTTCAAAATGTTTTTCAAGACAGTCTATAACTGTCAAATAGGTAACGAATATTTTTAACTAAATCCTGGGAACCACAGTGACGGTATTATTGTCAATAATAACCAATAGCTTTCAAAATATAAAATAATTTTATAGAAAGTGTTCAAAATGGCTTCCTTCTGCTTCAACAGAAGCATCGAACCGCCTAATTAGATCATGTATAATAGATGCCGCATGTATCATATCTATGTACTCGCTTAAACAGAATCTTAAAATTACCAAGATTTTAATATAAAAACCATTCGTCAAGTTATTATGGAAAAATTGACTGACCATAAAAGGTTATTTAAAGAAATAAGAAAAAATTAACTGGTCTAGAATGTGGCAATGAAGAAGCTGTCCCAAAAAAGGAAATATAAATATCTGCGGGCTTAATATAACGAGTAATAATACAACATAATAATACAAAGATAACAAGAATTACAACTCACCATAGATATGAACAAAATTGACGTTTGTTTATTATCTGAAATACATCTTACTAAACAATCATTAATTAGATCTAAGGGATACAAAGTATACCACAACATACATCCTAAATATAATGCAAGTAGATGTAGTGCGGTTGTTATTAAAGAAAATCTGCAACATAACGAAGATATCAGATATGAAGCTGAAGCTATTCGAGCAACATTGATAAACGTTAATACCAAGAAACATGACCTGGCAGTTATTGCTCTATATTATCCATTTAAAACACTATATCAAATCTGAAAGATATACTACGCTTTTTGAAGTTGGGGAAAATTTTAACGCGAAACACACCCATAATGGGGTTTAAAAATCACAACAACAAAGGATAAAAAATTGCTTAAAGCGATAACTGACCACAGACGCTATGAAAATTCCTAATTTAATAGACTTTAACATTGTTCAGAACGCATAGATCAACTATATGCAAATAAACAAGAACTTAGAAGTTAACTCAAATAATACTCCTATTATATTACCTATCAGTAAAAATATCAATTAAAAGCCTTACAATACTATGTTGGTCAACAACAAAACAGACTGAGACAGCTATAGAATTACACCAGAAAGAAGAATTGATTTGTCAAATTCACTAAAAACTAAAGAAAACTTGGACGCTGAGGTTCAAAAAATGTAATACAATGTAACACGCGACCGGGGGAAATGTCCGTGAACTACTTAAAACATTAAGGAAATCATGAAATTATAAAGAAAAATATGAAGTCTATATAAAAAAGAAAAAAAAATGGCAACTTACCAGAGCACTACAAGGCAGAACAGAATCAAACTTCACTTTCATCTAAAGAGGAAAATTAGACAACTTAAAAATAAATTCATTAGTGAATTCCTAAAACATTTCACAAATAATTTCTATACTAAATCATTTCAGTACTAAATACTTGCTATGAAAAAGCATCAAGAATTTAAACAGAGCAAATCTGCAAATGCCTTCAATAAAAAAACGGGTGTGACAGTTCAGTGGGACTGCCGGTAGAAGTTATACTTATATATACACTCGTTCGCCGTTACAAATTTATATGCTAGTCAATCTGCACAATCATTTACTCAAGAGAGAGCAGGAAGAGAAAAAGAATTAGGTATATAGGTATATGTGCATCGTTTGCTGTATATAAACATTTGACCTGTAATAGGAGTATAGTAAATAAAGAATTGTATCAATATTTTAATAAAAATATATATTTTTATTTTCATATATGTATAAAAGGAGTTGAATGCAAAAAAAAATTTAAACATACTCTGCAGTAAAATTCATTGTTTATTTTGTTATTAATACAAAAATTACAATACAATACACTGCAACATATTTCAATATAATAATACAAATACAAATTAAAATGCAATATTCATAAGTATTTAAAACTGCCAATATACATAACCAGCATAATAAAAAACTAGCAACTCGGATTATGTTGTAAATTTTCATTTTATTTTAAAATTTAGCATTTTTGCGCATATTACATATATATAATAACATTAACTTACATTGATTATTTGAAATACAAAAGCCTAAAATAATAATGAATATTTAATAAATAATACAAAACTTGTCACATAAATAATAATATTAATATATATTATATTACATATGTAATATTAAATAATATATACAAAAGGAACATTTTTATTCTCGAGAGAGAAAGAGCGAGAAAATATATCTTCTGTCTCTCTCTTATTATCTTACATATGTAATGGTTTCACAGATTCATTCCCGTACAAATTTCCAACGTCGAGCACGCGTATAGAAGAAGTATAACTTCAAAAATAAACAAGAAGAGTGGGTTAAAAACAACGAACAAAAAGCATTATTATTTGCCAATTATGTATCTAGAAAGTATTTTTGTACTATATAGTAGACATAAATCAATTTTTCTCATAAATTGTTTGACAAGATAATGGGAATATTTCTTTAACCACCCAAAGAGGTTAAAAATAAAATAGGAGCTACATATATGTATATATAAATATATAATCTACCTAGAAAGACCCTGGTTAAACTTACCAATCTAATTATTATTAATGTGATTCCAAAACCAAGCAATCCGCCACATAAAACGACGACGTGTCAGTCAATATCCTTGCTACCCGTTAGGTCAAAACTGTTACCTGGGAAAGCTGTTATAGCTCAAGAGACTGAAACCTATTATCGAAGAAAGGCGACTCATTTTCAGTTCCTCATTCGGATTCAGAAATTAGCACTCTACAATTCATTAAGTCCACCGGATCACGGACATGATCGAAAGATCATAAAAAAAAGGATTTGCTCAGCATTATTTTTGGATATAGCATAAGCCTTAAACAAGGTTTGGCTTAAAGGAATGAAGCATAAGATAAAAATAATTGCCCTTTCTGACCAGTAATCAATGATCTTCATTTCACATTAATTTGTCACAGAGATACTTCAAAATTAAGCAGAAAGATGCTTATCCTGAACTAAGGAAAATTAGGGGAGCGGTACCACAGGGAAGTGTACTGGGATCCGTCCTATATCTCTCGTACAGTAAAGACCTACCAGAGTAAAATAATATAGCTACGTTTGCTGATAATACAGTGATTATGGTTGTTGGTGACAACGTAATTGAGTCAATAGATAAGTTACAGAATGCAATTGCCAAAGTGGAGAAGTGGACAAGCAGATGGCATATTAAATTAAATGAACTGAAATCAGCACCTATAGATTTTATAAAAAAAAAAGATTTAACATAAACCCACATTATATATTAATCATCATACAGTTTCTTGTCAACGCAGCTAAATACCTGGGTATAATACTAGATGCTTAGTTGAGATAAAAAACACATTTTTCGAAAAAGTGAATCAAGTTGCAATACAAAAAAAATGTATTGGTATTGGATCGATATTTGACCTTATCATTACATAATAAGGTCCGGATCTATCAAGAAATCCTCAAACCGGTGTGGACTTGAGGTATTCAAATATGGAGATGTACCAGTGTAAGCAATGTAAGTGTCATACAAAGATTCCAGAACAAAGTACTTCGACGTGTAGCCGATGCCCTTTGGTATATTCGTAATGATAACCTCCATAAAGATATAAATGTAGAAACCATCACTAAGGTAATAAAAAAACACGCTAAGGGCCGGTTCTACAATCCTAGTATCTACTGAGAATAAAGTTATACTTGGAATAACTTCATTAATGGTGTTCTACAAACAAAGAATAAACTAGGAATAAGATAATCGGAGTATATCTGTAGAATAACTTTATCCCTCCAAAGTTTAGCAGATATACCCAGTATAAATTTATACTGCATTTCTATTGGTCGGTCAGGGGTTGTCAAATCTGTAATATTTTAACCTCACTTTGTTTGTTTTTATATATAAAATAAAATTTTTGATATTGCACAAACATTTTAGATTGTAAATCCAAAGGAAATTTTATTAGGCAATCCAAAGGAAAAAGAAAGCATTTATTATTTCAATTCTAAAATTTTAGGATATGTATGTAATGTAATAACGTCTACACATATGACTATGGTCTGTCCATTGAGCAATAAGACAGAAGAGGGAATCTAATCCTTATGAAAAGGAGACCAAAAAAGTGGCCTCTGATGGCGGACATATCCGGAAATGCGAATGCGCGAAATTTAAATTTTCCGACACTTATCAACAGTAGCTATAAAATATTATTCAGAATGTGTCTTAGACGAGAAAGTTTTAATTAATTATTAATGATAAGAGTCTAAAATGCGACACAATTGTTAAAAAACTTCAATATAAATAAGATTTCATGTGACATTTGGGACAAACAATAACATAACCCAACTAAATTTGATGTCAAACAAGGAGAGAGACTCTCTTTCCTTGTTTAATGTGGCCTCTAAAGATCGCACTTCCTGTCTAACAATATGTTTGCCCCACTACCTTTACATTCCCTCTTTTGTCTTATTGCTCGATGGGTCTGTCCCAAACCCTTTTTTCAGTGCGTCACTAATTTTAACGTCATATAGGATTTTAAGAATGTCGAGAATTATTGCATGACATTTTAGTTAAATCTGACAGTTGCAGGATCGTAATCGGCTAAACGTGAAAAGGTTATTTTTTTTTAATGCATAGCAGTTTTTCATAATTCTATTCTATTCTGTTCTATTTTATACATTCCATGGAAAGTGCTTAATTAGCTAAGATTTGTTTATGGATTTATTATTATTTATTACAAACACTAGGGAATTGGAAGGTTTGTTTATTTAAAATAACGCTTCCTCCTAGAATCTTTTAAGAGTTAACTGCAAGGTAAAAAAATTTACTGACAATTGCAAGGCATCAAAGTAAACATTCCTGTGATAAAATAATATCGATTTAAATCAGTCATATTTGGATAAGTAATTTTCTGATAAGTTTGTGTGGCAGCCAATAGTTTAATTTTGTGAAGAGCTTGTCATTAAATTGTGGAAATAGTTTTAAATAGTGAAGCAGTTGATTTTAAAGTTATTCTACCAGATTTGGTGTGCAAATGAAAGAAGGTTATAAAGTTTAGTTAAAAAAACAATATAAATAGTTTAAATAGTGAAGCAGTTGATTTTTGAGTTAATCTACCCGTTCCGATATCCAGATGAAATCGTGCTAATGGAGTTTAGTTAAAAAACAAGATACCGAATGTAAGTTTACCTTCTTTTTTATGAATAACAAAAATGAATATTATATTTCAAACAGTCTATAATCCCATTCAGAATCTGATTCTTGAAAATCAATGATTACACTAGATATGTGGCTGGTATCAATTATATCCTACATTTCAAGAAAATTTCGTGGTTCTAAAAAGAACCGTTTTAATACATATAAATATCCATAAAGGCATTAGTTTTAAGATATTTCCTCAATCTCATTCCGGAATTCACAATCTGATTCGCGAACGACAGAAACTGATAATAAAGATGTCCCAGCCTCTTTTTCTAATTGAAACTAATTTAATAATTTTAATATTAGCCTTTTTTCATTCTCGTATATCTCCGAATATTTAAAATATTTTTATGACAATAAATACAAAATTTAATTTTCACTGTAGTTAAAATGTCTGAAAATACTAACCTGGAATGGCAATTATCATTTTATCAGTTGACATTGTGAAAGTACTGTCACTGTCATTATCAAGATCATCTGTGTCAAATTATATTTATATGCATAATTGATTGGATATCTATTTAGCGTATTCTAAACTCCAACCAATTATACGTTCGTAAGTAGAATTCGCTTTAATATGCGAATATCCGTGAACGATACCTAATTTTCTAAGTTCTATGTATAATAATCAGCGACTCACGTTTTTTTCTGTCACTTCTAGCTTAATGCGTTAGAGAGAATTCGAACAACTATGACGCACTGAAAGAAGGGTTTGGGACGGACTTTAATATAGTAATGGTATAATCTTACCAAGGCAATATATTTTTTAATGTTTTGATAACAGAGACTGTAATTCTAGAATCTGTATTATATAAACATTTCTTTAACTAAAATTATATATTTTGTAATCCAATATTTATACTTGTTTAAAATGTGGAGTACCTATTATAGATATATTTACATAATTTTGGTTATTATATTATAACACTAATCTCAGTTGATGATAATAAAAAATTTAAGAAGGAAATTTTACATATTTTTTTATCCATTCTATATTAATTTTGTAAAGTATAATAATATAAACGTAGATAAAATACCAGATAAAGCGAATCAATTATTCAATTCCTTTCAATTGTAAACAAATTTTACAGTTATGACAAATGCCAAATGCTGTCAATAACAACTTGAACTAATTTTGAAGATATCAGATCTACTATTTCGTTTTACCTTAGTGTTCTGTGGTTATACCCAGAATAACTATTCCGCTGTCGATTTCACAATGTAGAACGGTCGAAAGGTTATACTTGGAATAAACTCAAGTATAAGTTATACTCAGAATAACTATTCTCCAATTTATAGGTACCTGGAATGTAGAATCGGCCCTAAGAGTCATAAGAAAAGAAGCACTTAAATCCAGAGGTTCGTCAACTCTTAGACAATGTTAACGTGATTAGACGACTTAAACGAATAAAACGGCTTGATCTGACAGAGTGAGTGTTAAACTAAAGTAGTGCGGAAGAGTACGTTATTAAGTGTATAAGTTAAAGTAGACTCGATTGTAATAATGGGAACATCATACTGATTTGTGTAGTAAAAAATCGTTTGCTCTTATTTACACATAGTTTTCAAATTCGTTATATTTTATGTTCCGTTTTATTTTTATAAACTGTGTGTCAGCCAAATGGAATAAATTAGCTAATAAATAAATGAGGGAGTATTCGAAAAAACGGCGCGAACACGTCGATTAGTATTTATAGTTGCGCATTTTTTTCCATACAAACTTTTTATACGGGGTGTATTAGATAACGGTGGCCAATACCAACTTAATTATTTTTAATTGAACACCCTGTATATAAATTAATTTTTAGATTCCTTAGATAATTTTTGACATTTTTGGAATACAATGTCCTATATCTAACTTTACGAACTGTTACGGAAATATTAAGTAAAATGCAAAAAATTCACATTTAGAAAAGAAAATTATCTAATTGCCGAAAGTCGCTACAACATATTTAAAAACTTTTTAATAATATAAATCTAAATAATAATGCCAATTTAGTAGATGTTTAAAATGACCCCCAAGAACGTCTTGCCAACACTCTAATCGTGAATAGAAAATTCTTCTAAAGTTACTTAACATCTCAGATATGACCGATCCAATCGCAAGCGTTATTCGTCTTCGTAAGTCAGCTAAGTCAGTAACCTGGTAATCCTCATAAGAAAAAGTCAAATGGCGTCAAATCGGGGTATCGATGTGACTCGATCACTCGAGTGATCGATTTCATCGATCCTCGCCTTTTTATTCACCTATTTGGAAATATTTGGTTGAGGTACTGCTGGACATGGATTTGGTAGTGATGTGGTGCTCCATCTTGTTGAAACCATATCATACTCGCTGGATCTTTTGGGTTTCCTGGATCAGAATACAAGTTGGCCAACGTTGACACTAGATTATTTTGGAGCAACGCTAAATAATTATCGTCATTTAAGTTGCTAATTATGAAAAAGAAACCCAGGATCTAATCTTCAATAATTCCTGCCCACACGTTAACCTTTGCAAGGTATTTAGTATTGCCTTCTCTCGCCTAGTGATGATTTTCCCTGGACAAATAGCTGCAATTTTGCCGATTAGCATCACCGTGCATTCATCAGAATAAAGGTGCATTCATCAGAAAACAAAACATGTTCTAATTGGATCACAGTGCCATCATTTGTTCACAAAAATACGTTCTCCTGTCAAAATTATCTACCATGAGCTTTAAAGTTTATAGTTTTATAGAGACACATTTTTTTTTGTAATATTCGGATAATCCATGAATAGCTAATATCGAGTACAGGGGCTGCTTTTCGAACAGATGTATGTGGCTGTTCCTCAAAATTCAAGCACAAAATGTGGTATCCTCACTTATTTAAATTTCCTAACATGGCCCAGTTCGTGGAATTGCTTCTCTATTTTACTCATTGTTCCTTGAGATATGTGCAGCAAATCAGGAAATGCTTTGTAAAATAAATGAGCTACTTCCATTTGCGTTCCATTTGCGTCCGTATCTTATCTTCATAGCCAATCATCTGTATAATTATAATAAATGAACCATTTTTCTGGCTTCCGGTTAATGAAATTTAAACGACTATAGCACTGACAACTACTTCTGTTATGGGACAATAAAACATTAGCGTTTTAAATCAAAGTAAACAATTTTTTATTTTTTAACCTATCAATAAAAAGGAATGCTTAAATAGTTTTTGCTTACTTTATCATTACCAAGACCTAAATTTGCAAGAAGTGTTACGACGGTAGTAGCAACTTTCGACAAATAAATAATTTTCTTTTCTAAAGGTGAATTTTACTTAATATTTCTAAAAAAGTTAAAGATAGGTATAGGACATTGTATTCAAAAAATGTCTAAAATGATCTACGGAATCTAAAAATTGATTAATATACAGGGTGTTCTATTTAAAATAAGCAAGTTGGTATTGGCCACCGTTATCTGATATACCTCTTAGAAAAAGTTTTTATGAAAAAAATGTCCAACTATAAATACTAATTGACGTTTTAGACCGTTTTTTTGAATACTTCCTCATTGATTTATAAGCTAATTTATTCCATTTGGCTGACACACAGTGTACATATATTTCCATTGTATATATTTGTTATAAGAGCATAATTCTCGTTTTTCAACTTGTATAACAATAATTATAAAAAATATTTTCAATACATATATTTTACATAATAGTTCATACTTTTTTATATTTTGTATTTATTTAAAAATATCTTTTTTTGTTTTCATCATGTTTATAATTATTACATGCGATAATGGCTAATTTGTGTTAAGTAAACTAATTTTTTTAAATTAATATTCCCAGTAGCTTTGAATTTCATTAAAGTTAGATTTACTAAAAGAAAAACATCCGAAAAACGTCAATATTTCAAGGCATAGTATTGTCGTTTGGGAAACGAGAATTCGAAAGTTGCAAAGCTTTTCGACTAGCTTTTAATTCCCCTAGAGGGCGTAAATTCTGATAAAGCAACTGTCAAACATGTATACGCAGTTTTTCGTTTACCGCCAACTTCCAACTTCTTCCACTTTGAAATTAAATATTTTTGTTGTGACTTTTTATAGTGATGAATGACTACGTTAAAAAAAGACATGTCAGCTTTAGCTCACACTCGAGGTAATATAAAATTACTAAAGGAAGTTTTAAGAAGTAAAGTATAATGGCTAACTATACAACACAAAGTAAGTTTTTCCAATGTGTAGTTTATTCTACTAAACTCCTATTTCTGTTATTAAAAATTCAGAATAAAAATGAAGCCGAAGTTATCTAATATGGTTAGCATTGAATCTAGGGTAAGGTAACATATTAGAACCTGTATAAAAAAAGCTTTTAAATGTCAATACAAAAATATGTAGTTTATATTACATATATGGAAAATACAATTGCATCTAATTTAATAAATATTTCGATATTAGGAAAATAGAGAAAAGCAATTTGGCGGATTTGGTTAGAATCATGTGTTATCTGTGTTTTATGACATGTTTTTTATTTCTTTTTACATATGAGCATGCGGATCAACACATGCACCCAAATGAAAAAAACGGTGTGACAGCCTCGAAATTTCCGAAGTGGAAACTGAAACGTCAAAAAAAAAACTTATTTTAAACTTAAATTGTGACTTATTTTCATTAAAAGTAGTAATTCCATTAAAATGCCACAGAAAAATATCTTCAGAACAACATCACAATAACTTTTCCCTTAACAAGAATCCCGATAAGAAAAAAAAACTTTTTACCCGACAATTATATAAAATTATGTACCAGGCGCGATTGAAACGACCTCTTCATAAAAAGATATAAAGTCAAGAGGTTTTTTTTTCGATGACGATTTAAGTACAGTACAACCTCGTTCATCCGGATATCTGAATTATCCGGAATGAAAAAATAATTTGGATAATTTTATGTATGTATGTAATGCGATTTCCTGGTCACTAACTTGTTGCCTTGAGTGATCGGACGGTCTAGGGACACGCTGAAAAGAGAAAGTCAAGGAGCAGTGACCACCGCACTCCCATCCCATTCACCCGCTGTCGGCACGGGCACTCACCCTGGCCAAGCGACGCGGCAAAAACCTCGCCTATTGTCAATGCTAGTGACAGCGGACGACCGGAGTCCCGGACACAAAGACGGTCAGTCAGTCTGACCCTGACGTGCTAGTCACTGGAAGACATCGTTCTGCTATTGTACTATACAATGTATATTTTGTAACACTGTGATCGGATATTCGTGCGTTAGCGTGTGCGTTGAAATAGCGTCGAAACGAAATTTTTTTTATCGTGTTAATGCCTCGACAACTATGATCATTGGCATGGTACAGTCAGGTACCTAGTGTAATGTGCGTGTATGTGTAGAGTAATTGTCTTGATACTTAGCAAAGTCGACGTCATTGTCTTTGCTAAGAGACGCTAATTGTATCCGAACGTCTGCGGTCCCTCCGGTGAGTACCGATCGCACATGGATAGAAATTATTTTCATTCGTTAATTTTTAATAAACAAAAATTTCTCTACCCAGATGGGATTCGAACTCACGAACTTTAGGTTTAAAGGTAGGCGCTCTTACCACTGAGCCACAGAGGGGTTCGTAAACGAAATTAAAATGTGCTTAAAATGGATAAAAAGTTAGATGCGTTGACCCGAATCGACCGGGCCGAACCTTTTAATAAACTTGCTGCAGAGCTCTATGTGGGGACAACAACTGTGTCAGACTGGAAAAATATTGAAGACTTTCGTTTCAAGATAATGTCTAAAGACAGTTTACAGGGTAGAGGAACTATCAAAAAGGCTAAAAATGAATTGTTGGACGGAGCATTATAATATATGTGGTATAGTGCTCAGCGAGAACGTGGTATCCCTATTTCTGTTTTCAATTTCCACTTCGGAAATCATGCTCCAAATGCAAACATTAGTAAATTAAATAAATTTTATTTTTTTTTTTGAAAAGACGTCAATAAACGTACTTTAACCTTTAATTGTGGCTTATTTCCATTTAAATAGTAATTATGTTCCCTTCGTTACAATACTTAGTTTTTGATCCGACATAACTATATATAACAATCAAACATAACTATAGGCTAGCAAACAAATAATTAAATTAGTCATCCAAAATTACGCATCGTAACTTATCAAAAATACACACTGGCGCACACTTAGACTGAAGTTCATGTAGCATTGTACATATATCCTTCAGGTTGTCCGAAAACAAAACTATGTTGTTTGCGAATTTCAAATTTGTTAATCTTCTACGGTCAACGTTCAGGCCTTTCTCTTTCCAGTTAAGATAAGCATATTCTACTACTGCGGTAAACAGTTTAGGCGATAAGGTATCACTCTGTCGGACTCCTCTGCCAATTGGGATATAATCCGAGTTTTCATGTACTTTCACCGACATAGTTGCGTTCTTGTATGTATTGTAAATTAACCTTGTATATCGGTAGTCAATGCGGCATGCTTGTAGTGCTTTCAGGATCTTGTAAAATTCTACTGTGTCAAAGCCTTTATGGAAATCTACAAAAGTCAGAACAAATGGTCAATTGTATTCAATAGTCTTTTCTGTTACCGTTTTAATGATCTGTAGGTGATCCAAATCCGGTACGAAATCCCGCATGTTCTATTGGCTGGTAGAAATCAAGTTTTCTTTGACTAAGGTGACTAAGAAGACTTATAGGTCTGTAGTTGTCTAATTAATGAGGATCTCCTTGTCGAATATATTATCAACCAACGACTTCCAACATATCATGTACTTATAACTCTGAGAATAGTAAATATATACTCATATACAGATTGAACGAAATAAATTCGGAACATAGGAATATAATGTATTTCGGCTCAATTCTGCTGTAGGTGGTTGGCCAACAAAAGATTGTCAAATAATTATATTATAAAAATCCCATACTTCAGCGGGCTGCTGGATTCTGAACTCATAAAAATTGAAATCTACAGATAAATCTATGATTATATTATGCTGTCAAACCAGTTATAGTCCAGGAAATGAAGCATTTCACCTCGCATTTTTTTCGTGCTGCGTGGATTGTCTAGAAATTTAACAAAAGGTAGGTAATAGCCTAAGGATCAAAATCTATATCGAACCAAACTGCGCCAAAGCCTAGGGGGTGGTTGCCACCCATCTCCGGGGTGAAAATTTTTTTACATTTTAACTACAGGTTTTGATTAAAAAAGTGATTCTAGACAAAAAATGTGCTATACATTTTTTTTATTAAATAATATTTTTCAAGTTATTCACGATTGAAAGTAACAACTTTTAGACGAAAAAATCCACGTTTTTAATCGATTTTTTGTGAATAACTCGAAAATGGTGCATTTTATCAAAAAAAATTGTAGAGAACAAATTTATAGCTTTTAAAAAGACAAATACAATTCATTTTTTAAAATGTTTTTCAAATGCCAAATTTGAAAGATTCAAAGTCAAATATCGGGAAAATGATTCATTTTTGGAAGAAAACTCACAAAACCTTTTTAAAGAGCATAAATAGACCTATCATAAAAAAGACTCTAGCTCAAAAATTGAGTGAGTTATGATGAAAATAAGGTCAATACCTCATTTTTTACGATCCACCCCATAATTAAAATCGACCTTCATCCTTCTGCAATTCCCTTTGTACATGTATTGTTAATACGTCCAAGAAGTTTGACCCATTTAAAATGCTTAGTTTTAGAAAAAGTACAGCTTAAAGCGAGAAACGATTTACAATTTCATATTTTTTACCCTTTTTTTTTTTAAATATTCCCGAAAACACTGAATATATGAAAAAAATAAAAATTACCAAATTGTAGCTTTTTTAATGACTAAAATTATCCTTTATTTAGATTTGTTGTACAATGAACATTTGGCGAGATATAGCCGTTAAAAGCATCGATTTACGATCAAGCTCCATCTTTTTCGAGCCCTTTAAACTCACCCCATTTAAAAACCAAGGGTTCCAAAAAGATTTAATTCACAGATCCTTGTAGCTCTTAAAAACCTCTACAAATCGTTTTTGAAGAAACACTCTATCGTTAAAAATTAAAGGAAATACGTTAAAAAAGCCAGTTAATTTTTTCCCGGAAAATTCCATTAGTATAGTACAGTACATTTTGGAGCATAATAATCTACAAAACCGGTATATTAGCTAGTGGGGCGTTATAAATTCGAAATTTTAAGCGTTCTTATTTTGAAATCCCATACAACAGAATAAAACATCTGCTCATATGTCTATGGCTTGGCAATGAAAATATCAGAGCAACAGATTGGGGATGGTATTCCAAAGATGGTTTGTTATTACCCGTACGCATGAACAAACAACCTGCACCCGATGAACTTTTAAAAATTATTTTTTGCCAATGCAAAAAAAGATGCGGCGTTTTATGTGGGTGCAGAAAAGTTGGTTTATACTGTAACTCTACTTGTTCTGGGTGCTCAGGTGAAGGGTGCAATAACAGTCCACCAATAATTGAAGAAGATGAGGATGACATAGATCACGATGAAGGTGTAATTGATGACGAATAAAATTAATATTATAATTGTTTTACCTATAAATGTAAATATTTTCAACTATTTATGTAAATGTATAAGAATATAATTATGGTGCCTTTTTATGTTGCTAAATTTTTTGTATTTAATTCTACTTTTTTCAATTTATATCTTATAAATTAGTTTATAAAACTGCAATGTTGTAAAGGGTGATTTTTAAAAGTTGAAAAGTTGCAAAATTTTGGCAAAAAATTGTTTTTACCTATAGAACTCATACCAATTGATTTTTAAGGGTTGAAAATGTATGAATTTATATTTTAAAGTATAAAAAAATCACTATTTAACTTATCCAAACCAAATTTCACTCATCTTAAGATTTGTAATATTATTTTACAATTTTTGAAAATTAGGGGTAGTTTTCAGCATTAAGAACAATCAGGGTTCATCGGCATGACATAAACTATTAAGCAGAGGGTGAGTTGAGCTTAATTCCAAATTTTTATGCAAATCGTTCCAAGGTGAAATCATTTTCTTGGCATTACTAATTTTTTTATATTAATCTCTAATAAGGGTCACTTTTTAAGGGTTTAAATATGGGAACTTTATTTAAAAGCACGAAACTATCATTATTTAATTAATTCAAACCAAATTTTACCCATATTCAGGTTTAATATGTTATTTTATAATTTTTGACAATTAGGGGTAGTTTTCACCCTTAAGAACAATCAGGGTTCGTCGACATGACATAAACTATAAAGCAGCGGGTGAATTGAGCTTAAATCCAAATTTTTATCCAAATCGATCCAAGGATAAAACATTTTTTTAGAATTAGTAATTTTTTTACATTAATCTCTAACAAGGGTTGCTTTTTAAGGGTTGAAATATGATCTTACCCATATTCAGGTTTAATACGTTATTTTATAATTTTTGATAAATAGGGATAGTTTTCACCCCTAAAACCATTCAGCGCACTTCGGTTCGATATAGATTTTGATCCTTGGGCTATCACCTACCTTCTGTTAAAATTTCAACTGGATACATGCAGCACGAAAAAATTGCGAATTTTTAACTTTTTTCGAGCTTCATTTCCTGAACTATTATCGCTTCCTTAGACAAACCCGTCTTACGCAAACAACATTGTTACGAGACAGATAGTTGAACGATATTTTATACAATGTCTATACCCAGATATGGATTTATTTTTGTCCAAGTTTTATATTGGTCCACTATTTCAAATGCAGTTCAAACAGACATGTATTAAATTGTATGTTCCGTTTTAATTTGGTTCAATCTGTATACGCATATCCATATAGCATCCTTTCTCCACTTCTGACAAGCATTTTGCTAAAAATCACAGCGACAGTTAAACGATACGATATACGTAAGTAATCAGGTGCATGACTCGTTTCTTTTTTATTGGCTGGACTTTGTATTATTTTAGTATTTTTAATTGTGAACTTAGACAGAGCGTAGCAAAAATACTGCATATTTAAAATGATTAAACTTTTTTCTGATTTAAATTTGCTACTGTATATTTATTTATTATTTGGTTCTTTTAATAAAAACTATTTAATGAATATCTGTAATAAATACATTAAAAACGTTTCACAAATATATTAAATCGTGGTTTCCTAACGGTCGGGTCGTCGACATGTTAAAAAATACATAAAATATTGAATTATGTCAAAATCTTCGAAAAATATATATGATGTTACTTAACCAATACGAATCTAGCAAATATTACTCCAGACATGATAAACTGTGGGAGTGGATATCTCGCTAACACCTGCCTGATTTCCTGCAACCTCATAAAAGTTCATAGGTGGTGCAGCAAATAACTCAGAGGGCACTAGCTAACCACATGATAATGCTTTTTACTATTTATCATTTTATAATTTTTATACTATATACAAATAATATTAGTATATAATATTACTAATAATTTATAATAATAATCAGAATGAAATGACGGTATTAATGAGGCAAGCTTGAGATATAAAAAATATGATAGAAAATATATTAAAGGGAATAAAAAAGATCAGGAAGAAGAGTAGTGAATATAAACTACAAATTAATGAGTTAATACATGAAAACAAAAATCTGAAAAAGGAAATGCCGATCATAAAACAAAAACAGAGAAAATAGAAATAACTATATTGTAATGTGAGCGTAGCAAGTGAGTGAGAAGTTGGAAAAAAGGGCTAAGTAGCATAGAAAAGATAATAATTATTCGAGATAATTATTATATATTCCAAATTAAATAAGGGATAATTATTACAGTAAAGTTTGCATTTCAAATCACACAAAGAAATTGACGTAGTTATTGCATTGTTGAATATTGTTTAAACGTAGAAAAAGCACGTCAAACAGAAACTATTGTTGTAAAAAATAACAACACCCGTGACCCAAATACGAGTAATAATGCCTAAGACTACAACTCAGCGAAAACACGACCTTGGTACTAGAACCGGCGTTGAAAGTACGAGCACAATAAAACAAGAAAAACGACGGTTGCCAAGCAGTTAGTAATGGGCAGTCAGTAATAGAAGTCAGTGGTAGTAATACGGCGGAAGCGGTCCGTTAGTAGCGGGGCAGCTGTGCCTGCCCAAGGCGGTAATTGCCTCCGGGAGCGTCCAATACGCGAGGCAGTCGGTAATTCTCCGGGGAGCGCTTATCATCCCGACATAGTATCGCGTGTAGTCCGGTTATTGTGGCAGCTCGTAAGTCCGTAACTCAGGAGGAGACCCTCAAATGACCGAGTTCCAGAGGACCGAACGTGTCGTGGTTAAAAGCCCAAAGACACATAAGGTACCAGATTTCTATATACTAACCTGAGTAATTATATTAGTACAACTGTCAACTTTTCACTATCTTGCTCCTCGACTTCCGACGCGCAAAATAACGTGTTAACGATTGTATTTGTAACTTCAGGGTAGATTCAATATATTGTAGACTCTAATTTGGTTTTTTTATTGTTCCTTTCGTCCGACTCACTAGAGACTAGGAGAACACGAGATTCTGCGTATGCATATCTCCGGCTTCAAAAGTAAGCCCATAACCTCTGCTCTTTACAGGACCTGAGACCTAGGAGTCCTTACCCCTATCCCGAAAATCCCTTATCTTCTCGTAAATCCACAAAGACGAGCCAGCCCTCCAGACCAGTGTGACCAGTATTCCTTGCAGCCGCTCGCAGGGTTAGCATCCCTTGAGGATCTAAAAAGTATTACATTTGGCGACAGCATTTTCCTTACCTTCACATAACGCTCCCATTCCTATTACTTTACAGTGGTGACAGCGGAGTCGCCTCTGATTATTACATCTGGGCTAACCACTCTTGACACTCCATTCAGTATCTTTCACACTATCTTTTCTATGCTACTTAGCCCTTTTTTCCAACTTCTCACTCACTTGCTACGCTCACATTACAATATTATTATGCCAGAGAGAAAGAAGAAAAACAACTTAATAATGAGAGCCCTTTAAATAGAAACATCTAATGAAGGGCAACTAAAAAACGAAATAAAAAGCTTTATGGAAAAGGAAATAGGGATAATAACACAAATAAACAGAGATAAAAAATAAATATTAATATATGTGTAAATGAATTTGACAGTAAAGGGAAACAAAGCTGACCTTTTACTCGTCCATATATTCCGCTTCAAAAACACACACTGGAGATCGAAAGTCAGGGTCTTAAAAGCTGGAAGATACAAAACGAAAGCTGGCGAAACGAAAACGAAAACCAAAGACAAGTCCTAAAAAATATATATTGGAACTATTAACTAAAACATATTATAGCCATCCTGGTACAACCATGTATGTATTAACCTTCAGAGACTTCGATGGGCCTGTCATGTAGTGCGAATGAAGACCAAAAGATTGCCAAAAAAGAGACAGTAAAGTGCAGGGCGCAAGACCAGAGGGTCGGGCACGGAAAAGGTGGAAGTATGAAGTGGCAGCGGATGCTCAGAATTTGCTAGACGTGAGCACCTGGAGAAGATCGGTGTAGGACAGGCAAGGTTAAAGGCATAGTTTGAAATATGCGAAGGCTCGATTTGGGCTATAACGCCTTTTGAGGGAGTGTCAATATAAAAGAGTAAATGGCAAAAATCAATTATGGATTCATAATTATAGAATACACAAGATGGAAATGGAACCAAACAACAAACAACATGTTATCAAAAACTACAATCAATACAGCTAACGAGCTAATTCAAAAAACTAGTGAAAGAAAATACGTGGGGACGAACGCAAAGTGAAAAAAGCACAGAATAATGACATGAGTAAATGTAAAATTGTTAATACGAATAGAAATAACCTACATTTAACGGGCAAAATAATGATAAATAATAATGACAAATAAGCAGAAGGCCATTGAAAAAAAAAATGGTAACATCGAAGATCATAAACAAAAAAAAATGGAACTAGAAAGAAATAGAATATAAGAAAAGTAATTATTATTTAAATAGGAATAAGCCACAATTAAAGGCTAAAGTAAATTTATTGACGTTTCAATTTCCACTTCCGAAATCGTTCTCAAAATAAAAACATTACTAAATAAAACAAATTTTGTTTTAATGTTACTTGTTGACAAATTCTTCTAATAATTAAATTTTATCTGACTCATTTATATTGACAATTCAGACACATTATACATTTTAGAGTAGATGACTCTAAAATGATATTGCCAATATTGGTGAGATGCGTTCCTGGGACGACTTTACTTGGAAGATAGTTCATTCGATTACATGAAATCAACTATAATTTGAGAATATCCGTCAGAAAAATTATAGCATGTAATTTGTAATTAAAAAGACAAACACATGCTGTGATGGCAGTAAAATTCTCCTGTTAGCGATTTCATAGTAAATTATGAGAGAAAAACCAGGAAAAAAACCTCATAATACTATCCCGACAAGTATTTGGTAATGCATTTAGCTTACTTTCAATAAATACCAAATTCTGATTTTTATTGTTATTTAAGAACACATAAACGATGTGTACTCCATTTGTTACTGATTTACTAATAATGGTATTTTCCTTTTAAAGACTTTCTTCTTTTAATATGGGTGCCCAGATCTTACTACATTCTGCCGAGGAATTTGCGACACAATTGGTCTGATTTAGACCATTAGAGCCGCTTCTTTGATTTTTCTCTGTTAACCATTCGTTTCTTGTAGGACTATATTTGAATGGTTCCATTAAACCCTATGTTCATTATCCCATGCGTGTTTATGTATTTGAGATCTATCAAATTCTCTATTTTTAATATGAGATTGATGTTATTCTAATACTAATGGCCTCGATGTTTCATCTAAATAAAACTGTTACATTTACAAGGTATTTTATAAATACAATTCTTTTTCCTTTCTTGTTCATTGTTAGGTTGGGTTTTAGACAAAATGGATTTCAATGTGTTTGTTGTTTTGAATGTTGTTGAAATGTTGAATTTATTTGCTATCCTTTTAAATTTTTCTGATAAAATAGTTAAGTTTTTTAATAATGTTTTCTTTTAGAAATACTTAATAGGATAGGAAATAAACTTAACATTTCAACAACATTCAAAACAATAAACACATTAAGATCTATTTTGTCCAAAACCAAACCTAACAATGAACAGGAAAGAACAAAAAATTGTATTTATAAAATGCGATAAGTTTTATTTAGGTAAAACATCAAGGCTATTAAATGATAAAATAAGTGAACATCAATCTTATGTTAAAAATAGAGAATTTGAAAGATCTGAAATATGTAAATGATCAAAAAATGATTCAAATCTAGTACTAAAAGAAACGAATGGTAAAAACAGACAAATCAAAAAGCGGCTCTAATTATGCTAAATGAGACCAATTGTGTCGCAAATTGCTCGGCAGAATGTAAGAGGATCTGGGTACCCATATTAAAAGAGAAAGTTATTAAATGGAAAATACCAGCATTAGTAAGTCAGTAACATATGAAGGATACATCGTTTATGTTTTTTTAAATAACAAACATATAAAATCAGAATTTGGTGTTTATTTAAAGTAAACTAAACGCACGACCAAATACTTACCATGTTGGGATAGTATTCTGAGGTTTTTTCCTGGTTTTTCCCTCATTATTTTGCTATTAAATCACTAACAGGAGAATTTTACTGCCATCATGACATGTGTCTTTTTAAAGGCGAATTACATGCTGTGATTTTTTTTGACGGATATTCTCAAATTAAAGTTGAGTTCATGTAATCGAATGAACTATGTTACAAGTAAAGTCGTCCCAGGAATGCAACTCAGCAATATTGGCAATATCATTTTAAATTTGTCTTCTTTACAATGTATAATGTATATCTGAATTGTCAATATAAATGAGTCAGATAAAATTAAATTATTAGAAGAATTTTTCACCAAGTAATATACAAACAAAATTTGTTTAATTTACTAATGTCTGTATTTTGATAATGATTTCCGAAGTGAACATTGAAACGTCAATAAATTTATTTTAACCTTTAGTTATGGCTTATTCCATTTAAATAATAATTACATCAAAATTACATCAGAAAATAGCTTCAGAACAATATTAAAAATAAAAGAAGATTGAATTAGTAGCTATAACAAAAACAAAAAGAAAAAGTAGAGGAACCACGATATTGGAAAACGGAAATGTACTAATATATAGTGAAGTAGAAGGGCAAAAAAGCCCAGGCAGGAGTAGCATGCTTGGTGAAGAAAAATATTATCAATAAAGTAAAGAATTGGATATATTTCGATAAGTGTATACTCAGAGTAAATATAGAGATGGGACCAATAGAAGAAATTATAAACCTATATTAAATTTATGCTATAGACCTGATGAAGATACCGTTTGACAGTTCACGCTTTTACGACGGTATTTGGAAATAAATCTTTAACTTTTGTTTATTCTAGTTTTAAAACGCACTATAATGTTGTTCTTTAAAGATTTTTTAAAATGAAAGTTAAAACTTTATACAGAATGGAATTTAACCATACAATAACTTTACTTACGTATTACTTAAAAGCGTTATAAGCTGTATCAAGTCATGACACGTATTTTGGATATTTATTATAATTAAAACACCAACAAGCTGAAGGACCATCATGGAGGTGGTTCAAAAAACTAGCAAGGGATGAGAGGATGCATTATTCGTTGACGGACGAGGCAAAGAAACAGGAAATGACTGCAGATAAACCCGGACACAACAAAAGTAAAATAAAGAAAGATGGATAAACAAGACTTTACAATGTTATATTCAGGAGGAAAGAAGCAAGGGCAAAAAGGCGTGGGATTCATGATACTAAGGCACCTAAAAGAGAAAATTGTAAATTTCAAACCAATATGCGAGAGGATGGCCTATGTTAGAGTCAACAGCAAACCATTTAATATATCAATCTTGAATTTATAGGCTCCCACAGAAATAAGCAATGCAGACGAAAAAGAGACAGATTGAAAAAGAGGACATTTTACAACAAATTGCAGGAAAGCATACAATACACGAAAGCACGAACGACAATGGGCAAAGACTATGTAACCTAGCAACAAGAACAAATTTGTTAATAAGCTCAACAAAATTTGAACACCCTAAAATTCATAAGGTAACATGGAGGTCACCAGATCAGAAAACATATAGTCAAATTGATCACATAATGATTAATAAACGAAAACAATCGTCAATAAAAGATGTAAGAACCTTTAGAGGTGCGTGTGCAGATTCAGACCACTACATGCCCACAGCCACTATAAGACAAAAAGTTAAAATTGAAACAAAACAAAAAAACCAACATAAAAAGTGGAATGTCAATAAATTGAGTAATGAAGAAGTAAGAAAAAAATATGAAGAGGTAGTAACAGTTCAAATAAAAGAAAAATCAATAGAAGAAGGTGCAAATATGCAGATAGGTAAAAGTCAGGCTAAAACAAAAAACGGATGGTATAACCAAGAATGTAGAGAAATAACAGGAAAAAAGTGCAAGCCAGAAATAAATGGCTAAGGACACATAAAGAGGAAGACAGAAAAGAATATGAAAAATTAAGAAGGAATACTAAGAAAGTGATAAGGCAAAATACAAGAAGATGGATAAACAAAAAAATTCAGGAAATAGGGCAGGAAAGAACAAACAGAAATAACGTAATAAGTTTTTACAAAAAGATTAAAGAATAAAACAAAAAATACAAGGGCAAAACAAACGGAATAAAAAATAGACAGGGAATAGTGATAATAGAGAACCAAGAATACAAGCAAGTATGGAGAGATTACTACAGAGAGCTCTTGACGGAGAAAACAACAGAAGAAGAAATGCATAACGAGGAGGAAACGGTGCACGAAGAAGAAGCAGATGAAGTAGATGAAGTAGACATCGAAATTTCAAAAGAACCAACATTAGAGGAATTGGATGAAGTAATACAGACAAGCAAAAATGGAAAAGCCCCTGGTAAAGATGGAATTAATATGGAACTAATAAAATACGGAGGAAGGGAACTAAGAGGAAAAATACTGGCACTATTGAAAAATATATGGAAAGACGAAAAAATGCCAGGGGACTGGGAGGTAGGGCAAATCATAACAGTACATAAAAAGGGAGACCAACAAATCTGTGAAAATTACAGAGGAATAACGTTACTAAATACAACATATAAAATATTGACATCAATAATAAAAAAGAGGTTATCAAAGATCACAAAGAAGACAGTACCAATATGGATTCACAGAAGGAAGATCTACAATAGATGCAATACACACAATAAAACAAATAATGGAAAAAGCAAACGAGTATAAATTAGAATTGGAAATGTTATTCATAGACTTCAAACAGGCATTTAATTCAATTAAAGGGAACCTATTATTGATAGCACTTAAAAAAATAAAAATTCCACAAAAACTCAGAAAATTAATAGAAATGACAATGAGAAAAAAACAATAAGCAATACAGTACAAAAATAAGCATAAAGACACAAAGAGGAGAGACAGAGGAATTCAGTATAAATAAAGGGATGAAACAAGGAGATGCCTTATCAACAACGCTATTTAATCTAACATTAGAATATGTACTGGGAAATATAAACAAAGGAAATCTCAGAACAAGAGGTGGTCAAATAATTGCATATGCAGACGATATTGCTATTATTGCAAAGAACAGAAAAATAATGAAAGAAATGCTTGAAGAAATAAGAGAAAAAGGGGAGGTAATGGGGCTAAGAATAAATCAAGAAAAAACAAAATTATAAAGATTAGGGAAAAAACCAATGAAAGAAAAAATTAAAATAGGAAGTTCTGAGTTTGAAGAAGTAGAATACTTCAAATACCTAGGAGTTACAATAAGTAAATCCGGAGAAAGGATATCCGAAATAAAAGAAAAAATATTAGCAGCGAATAAAGCTTATTTTGCAAACAAAAAATAACTTAAAAGCAAAACACTGACTAAAAAAAGTAAGATGAGCATTTATAACAGCATAATTAGACCAATATTATTACATGTAGGAGAAACAATGACGATGGTTAAAACAGATGAAGAAGACTTGAGAATAGCAGAGAGGAAGATTATAAGAACCATACTAGGAAAATGAATATAGAAGCAGAACAAATGCAGAAATTAAGAAAGAACTTAAGGAAGACATCGTAACTAAAATAAAGCAATGCAGAGTTAGATGGTTTGGTCACATTTGGCGAGCAGGCGATGAGGCAGTAACATACGCAATGATAGAATGGAATCCAGGAGGAAGAAAGAGAAGGGGAAGAACGAGTTCAAAGTGGCTGCAAGAAGTTGAAGAAGACCTGCAAAGGGCAGGAGTCAGAGAATGGAGAGGAAGAACTAGAGACAGGAAAAAATGGAAAGATATTGTCAAGAAGATTAGATAAACAAAAAAAACTTATCCACTTAAGAAATAGGATCGAGAAAGCATTTGCGGTTTAACCCCATATTTATATATATATATATATATATATATATATATATATATATATATATATATATATTATAATTAAATACAGTGTTTTCCCATTAGTTACCAATTTTTTTCTATCCAGTTGTTTTTAAAGTTTAGAATACTGTTCCAGAAATGAACATATTGTTTTTAAAATATAAAATAAAAATGTAATTCTTTGACTTTTCTTAGTGTAGAATAACTAGAACAGTTACTTTATCGTTTGAACGCGACACCCTGGCGTCTGACGTCGGACCCTGTTAAATATTTTTCACACCTAAATAAAATAAGGGCAATCTTCCCGTTTACGCATTATGTAGTTTTTATCAGCTCAGTTCAAGTTTACACATGGCCATGGAGCCATCACAGCGAGTAGTTAAGAACTCGCAATTCACGTATTAGATATTTCTCTCCGCCGAAATAGGACATTTTCTCATAACGGTGTTTCTTTTACGTGTTATAAAGAAAGAGTACATTTGATATTGTATAGTAAGTTACGGCCGTGTTGGGCCTCTCTACTCTTAAAAGATTTAATTATAAATCAATAAACTCAAAGGTGATTTTATTTCTCTGGAGCTATATTTGTTCACATTAAAAATCCTTATCCTTCAACGGTCACTGAAGAACCAAACCTATGGAGATGCATCCACTCACAAGTCCTTTGAAGTAAGGCTTGGAATTAAAAGATTTCCAACTCTTATGATGTAGGTAGCCAGTTACAAGGCTCCCTCAATCTACTTTAAATTCAAGTCGCCATTTGTATAATAATTGATCGTATTAATTGATGAATTTATTTTACCAGTATTTTTTAACAACCTTGTAATATTTTAACAAATTAATCCGTTTTGGCTATTATTACTTTTCTAGCAGTTCTAGTTTTAATCCACTAGATAATTTGCAAGTATCCTACGGCCAGGTATAGTAATAAGTGACACTAACTTTTATTTAAATAGTACCATGAAATATAAGACCGTAAATATTTGAAACTAACATCCACTCACAGTAAAATTTTCCTTTTAATAATTTCAGTTTACAATGTTTGCGGATATTAACTTAATAAAACGCCACCCATACAGAATATCACGTTGACGATTGCCAATCAACAAAAATCGATACATTTTTACTTCATTTCTGCTTCTCTATTTGACTCAGAGGAGAATCAGGTCACGAATACCAATTAGAAAAACCTGCTCCAGCAATTTTCGTTCTTGTGGTAGTGGCTGCTGAGACATACGGCGGCTCTTTTACTTTCCTTGTATATACTTAACACAATCATAAAACATGAAAAGTTAATTTTTTGCAAGTTTGGTTTATATATATTTTTTTTAATAAAAACAATTTTGGCAAAATAATTATAAATATGCAAAGTTTAAATGCAAGGGGGGCATAAAAAATGATGATAAATTTCAGACAGAATAGGAGAGACCGATGCTGGTTGTCACAGGTGTAAGTTATCACAATGCCAATATTTACCTTATTTGTATAATTAACTCGCATTGCCATCTTCATGCGAAAGGTCTTACTTATCACCAATCCCACATACAAAATTTAAGAGAACAGCCAGTAATTATTTCTTTTATTTGTGTAAATTTGTTTTGACACTTCGCATGTAAATTTTGTAATATTCATTCATTTCGTGCTGTGAGTGAATTTGTGAATCCAATGTAAAAAATAGTACATTGTTTACCGGGTAGGAAAAGCTTAACATTCCTGGACGACTGTGAAGATTGCTTAGCAACACAGAGTCCAGGAATGTGGCTTTTCCTACGAGGTAAACATACTATTTTTCCTCAAATCGTTTAAAATTCGACAAATATTGATTGATTTAAAAAAAAAAACGCGATAATTTTATTCTCAAATAAATGGTGCTTTGAAATTCCTAATAAAATTACTTGGGTTACTATGGAAACGTATTGAGGTTGAATTGTCAAACTTGACGCTTATAAATTTAATTGCTGGTGTTCTCGAAAGTAAAATGATAAGTGATGATGAAATTTCCATTCCTGGGACTCCTCCAGAGCTGGTTGAGGCAGTGAATACTGCTTCATTAGAATTATTGCCAAAGAAATCAAGAGAAAAGTACGAAAATGCATACAGACGTTTTATGGATTATCGCATGAGTAAAAATACGAGTTCTTTCTCAGAAAATGTTGTAATGGCATACTTCCTAGACCTTTGTTTAAAGATGAAATCTTCAACATTATGGGCCAATTATTCAATGCTAAAGTCAACCCTTGCACTTAAACACAATGTAGATATATCTACATACTCAAAACTTCGTTCTTTATTGAAACGGCAAGCTCAAGGTTATAGGGCAAAGAAATCTAAGATTTTAACAAAGGAAGAAATTGAAAAATTTATCCAGGAAGCTCCAGATAAAGAAAATTTAATGATTAAGGTAATTTAAAAAGGTTTTAATTTCTATTTAGATTATAGCTTTATTTATTTTTTAGGTGGCTGTAATATTTGGTATTTCGGGGCCTGTAAAATGGATGAGTTAGTCCTAATGACTGTACACAATATAGAAGACTTAGAATCTAAGCTTTTAATCAGCATACCTGATTCGAAAACCAACAAACCAAGATCATTTGTAATTAATCAGATCTATTTGAATGTTTATCCAAAGTATGTTTCGTTAAGACCAGAAAATATGAACAGTGACCGATTTTTCTTTAAATATCAAAGCGGAAAGGGTTATAGACAAGTGGTAGGAATTCATCAATTTAGAAAAATGCCCAAAATAATTGCTACTTATTTGAACTTGGTAAATCCGACAGAATATACTGGTCACTGCTTTCGTCGGTCTTCTGCAACAATATTGGTTGACTCTGGTGTCGACATAACTAGTTTAACGAGGCATGGCGGATGGAAGTCATCAAACGTTGCTGAAGGATATATCGAAGAATCGCTTAACAATAAGGTTGAGGTGGCAAATAAAATTTTCACAGTACAAAATATTCAACAAAATGACACTTCCACCCTGCATGTTGTCCAAAATGTTTCTCGTAGTTCTAAGAGTGTTCCTCCAATGTTCAATAATTGTACTAACTGTCAAATTACTGTAAATATAACAAATTGATCTTAAAAATGTATTCAGCAATGACTTGATGTTTTCAAAATATAAATTAATTCCTTATAAGCAATGTGTTTTCTATCATTTATGTAGAACACTAACAACTGTACGGAAATATCATTTCCTTACAGTAAGGAAATGACATTTCCTTACAGTAAGGAAGTCCTGACTTTTTCTTCAAGAAATTTTGACAGGAATGTCAAAATTTCCTGGCGATTTGCGGAAAAATATATTTTATAGGTTACTGTCAGTCTTGTAGACCAGATATATATGCATATTTTGATATATTTAAATATTTTTGATTTGACATTTACTTACGGAATCATATGTGGAGCTAGTAGTCACAAATTACACGGAACAAGATGTCACTGTGATAGGTTGCCCCGCGGGATTTAAATCTGCTGAAATGATTTTAGACCGTATAAAAATCAAGTAAGATTACTTAGTATATGGTAACTCATATATAAATTTGCAAAAAATAAACGTATTTGTGAAAAAGCGATTTAATACCTAAAGGATTAAATGATTTTGTTATAGGTAACTACTTGCTTACACGACGGTGGTGATGACGTTCTGGGACTATAATCCGTGTTCTAATAATATAATTATTTCTCAGATTCTGCTTGTGTTAGCGGCTCGGTAAAACTTAATATTTAGTTATATTTCTATAGAAGTTATACTTCTATGACTTGGACGTTTGAAATTTGTTAGCAAGTGAATCGGCGAAATCATCATCGCATTTTTCATATAAAAAAAGCTTGCACGGCATTCAAGATTTACGTCGTCAGAACCCCACAGCGTTGCCAATTAACTATTTGTCAAACTATTATATTAACAGTAAATACACTTAGTTTTAAGACTACTGCAACACATTAAAATAAATAAGAAAACATTTTAATACAAAATTATATATTCTAAATTTTAAACTTACCTCTTTTAAGGCTTTAATAGTAAAAACGTCCTGGCATTATTTTTTAATCAAAATAATCTGTCTTATATTAAAGCTTATCAGCTTTCTACAGACTATTTATTTGTTTTGGCATATCACACTCACAATACACAACAATAATTAGTTTTTAAAGCTATTAATCTAAATTTAATATTTATTTATAAATACATTTTATTAATATATATACGTATATATATATATATATATATATATATATATACATACATAATATTATGATCAAATTGTGTAACAAATCAAAACATAAACAAAATTCCTACTCTAAAAAAGTGGCAACATTTCGTACACTCTTGCCACACGCTTAACTGTCAATAAAATTTGAAGTATTTCCGTATCATTTGCTTACAATTGTCTAATTTATTTAATTAATATTATTATGTTGTGGAATATTAGATTTAAAGAGTTATTAGGAAATATATCAAAATCATCTTTGCAAGATGGCACCACGAAATGCTATTCTTCTAGTCGTTCCGGTAATGGTCAACGCTACATTATACTTCATGCTGGAAACGATGGGGGTTTTATTCCTGAGGCTAGTTTAATTTTTTCGTCCACAAAGAATACAGGTGATTACCATGGAAATATGGATGCAAATATTTTTGAAGAATGGTTTGAAGAAAATTTATTAAAAAAATTGGATCCCTAATAGTGTTAGATAATGCATCCTACCACTCCGGAGTAGAAGAGAGATTTCCTTCAAATAGCTGGACAAAACAAGAAATAAAGTTGTGGTTGACAGAAAAAAAATTTATCACAGTGACATATTTTTAAAAGTCGATTTACTTCAAAGGTGTGGAGAGCACAAAATTCAAAAGAACTTTATTACTGACCAAATGGCTTTTAAATATGGCCATGAAGTTCTTCGACTTCCGCCCTACCATTGTCACTATAATGCAATTGAGTTAGTTTGGGGTATAGCCAAAAAATTCTATGATAAACATGCATCCAAAACAAAAGATGACGCTAGCGTTCTTGGTTTATGGAAAGAATCGCTAGAATAAATAAAGGCAGAACAATGGCAAAATTGTATTAGACATACAGAAGACATAATCGTCCAGTCTTTTCAAACCGAGCGAGTTATAGATGAGGTCCGGCCTCTAATTATTCGGATAGACAATTCAGATAGTGAACACACACAGTGAACACACCCGTTGTTTTTTTTTTAATGTAATAGACAATTATTATTACAAACATTGCAAGTAATGCAAGATATATTGCGGCGTTTAATCTTGAAACCGGACAAGTAAAATTCGTAGCCGATGGGTAAATGAAGCAAAAGTATCATAAGTACTCACGTTATTTTTTATTTTACTGGTAATAGTTACGACGCTTATATTAATATTGAGTATTCTATTACTATAACTGCTTTTGATACCTAATTACTTTTAGATAGTTAGAACATACAAGCGGAAGACCAATCAATTTACTCCATGTTTTGATATTTTCTTGAGAACAACAAAAGCATTAAATAATGAGGAACATTAAATATTCATTAGGAAATCTGCACGAGATTTTGGTATACATTATCGAAGTTTAGCACTAATTATTAAAAGAACTTAGAAGATTAATAGAATTCTACAAATGGAATTAAAAAAATCTCGACTTGCGTTCTTTGAGAGGGAGAAAATCAAAATAAAAAGATATTTGAGAAAACCACTGATATGTAATTTGGTTTAGTACCTATAAAAGCAACAAAGCTTGTATATGATTATGGGAAAGATCTAAATAAATCACTACTACGAAAATAAAATCATAGCCTAGAGGCAGGTGCCGATATGTTTTCGGCTTTTCTAAAAAGACGTGCTATTGCGAAACACATACGTCTTTTCAGAGCTACAAGTTTCAATAGGACAAACGTTGCTGTCTTCTTTGACAATCTAGCAAAGGAGTTTGATAGATACAAGTTTAATCCTTGTGACATATATAGCATGGACGAAACAAAGGTTGTTACGGTACAATGACCGGATTGCACAGTTCCCAGGCGAGGTTTTAAACATATTGGAAGCTTGAGTCTGCGTAAAGAGGTAAACTTACTACATTAGCCATAGCTGTGTCTGCAACTGGTAATACTGTGACACAACACTTTAAGCAATATTTTCTTGGAATAGCGCCACCTGCATTTGTTGGGGGTGCAAGTCTCTCGGGATCGATTAATAAAGAACTCCTCATATTCTTTTTTAATTATTTTGTGGCTATTCTAAAATTTTTATACATAGCTGCATTTAATTACGCTAAAGAAAGTTAAATCGTATTTCTCTCATTTCCATCTCACCGCTGTCACAAATTGCAACAATTCTATCATAGTGAATTTGAATATTTTGAATTGACATTCAGTTACAGAAGGTTATGCAGGGCTAGTTGCCACAAATTACACGGGGCAAGGTATCACTGTGACAACCTGCCTCGCAGCATTTAAACCGTATTAAAATCAAGTTAGATTGCTTAATATAGGGTAAATAAACGTATTTGTAAAAAATCTATTTATTACCTAAAGGACTAAATGATTGTTCTATAGGTAATTAATTGCTTACACAACGGTAGTGTTATCCTTCTGAGACTATAATCCGTGTTACAAATAATGTTTCTTAGACTTTACTTTTGTTAGCGGCTCAGTAAAACTAAAACTTTTTTAATGCACTAGGCAATTTTTATTGCTTTTTTACCTAATTTTTAAGATAGTTAGAACATTTAAGCAGAAGACCAATCAAGTTAATCTACCTTTAGATATTATCTTGAGAATAGCACAAGTTGTAAGAAATAAGGAACATGCTAAATCCATTAGGAAGGCTGCAAGACATTTTGTTATACATTATATACATTTAGCAAGATATATTAAAAGACCGTCGGACACAAAAAAAACTGTCCAAATAAAATACAAAAAATATAAATCATTACCGCAAAAATAAAATAATAACGCAGTGGCAGGAACTGATTTGTTTTCGGCTTTTTAAAGAGACATCCTAACTTGTCATTGCGGACTCTACAATCTACAGGTCTTTCTAGAGCTACAAAATCTAGTAGAACAAATATAATATGAACGAAACAGAGATTGTCATGGTAGAAAGACTAGATCGCATAGTTGCCAGACGCGGTTTTAGACAAATTGGGAGATTGACATCAGCGGAAAGAGGTACACTTACTACGTTAGCCGTAGCTATGTCAGCAACTTGTGGCTACTCTAAAATTCACTATAGGGAAACCATGCGATGGTAGTGTATTTGATCCGTTAAAAAATGTATAAATTGTACTTGCACAGCATGGATGTAATCAAAATCCTGGAAAACGATTGCCATTTATGGTATGCCTGGTATTATGGCAACTTTTTTGCCATTGGCACTTATTCAAAGTAATAAAATATCGGAATTTAGGATTACTGATATTTATCCCTTTAACAGAGATATATACTCAGAAGAAGACTTCCTTCCCAGTTACTTGACCGATCGAGAACTCAGATAAAATAGAAGTGGGCACACTTTATATACTAGGAGGTAAAATTTAACAAACACGCACAGGAAACAAAGATCGTTGGTTAAATAATGTAGAAGAGAAAACTTAGAGGCAAGCAGTAAGATCATTCAAAAGACACCAAATAATAACTTTTCCAACATCAAAGAAAACCAAGATACCAATAGAAACCTTGCAGGTAATAAATTTTTAAGAGTATTTTAAATCAAACTAATAATTTTTCTTTTTTTTTGTAATAGATAAAAACATTCTCCTTTTTTTTTTAACAAATCAAGAGTTGAAGAATTTTACACATTTCTACTTTTAGGTCACAGCGGTACTGTGAAAAAAATACAAAAGTCGGGAACGACACAAACCGAAGGTTTTAAAGCTTCTAGTTTGCGTTCTGTTTCTAGAAATGATTTGTCCTTTCTCAAAGGCTACAAACAGAACGAACCGCATTAAAAATTAAAAAAAAACTTAAATCCGTAATACTAATAGATACTCAAGATAAGGATTAAAAAGTGCAGAGAAAATGTTTAGGCTGAACACAAAATATTCAAAAAAGAGAAAAGCGTTAAAACGAATCCTTTTTCTGCCGAAAAAAAAAAGACGTTAGGTAAAAAAAAGAAGAAATTTCATCAAACAAAGAAAACTGATGCCTTGTTTGAGTAGAATTTAATAGTGCTTTTATTGAAAGTTAAATCCAGTGTACAGAATGCAAATTATGGGCACATACAGACTGTGCCAATGTAATCAATTTTATGTGTGCCACAATTGTGACTCGGAGGACGATATGTAGTTCTTTCTAAATTTGTAAGTTTTTTTTTTAATAAAATTTTTTTCTTATTTACTTTATTTTTTTAATACTGTGACATTATGCCCCAGATGCTGTAACAACATGCCAAATCTAATCTACTATAATTAATATTTATAACGAGTCTACTGGCATCGTTAAGTTCTAACAGTATCGTGGTATTGTTGTGGTAAGCTGTCGATAGTATTACATATCATTCTATGTTAAACCCACATATCGCAAGCCGTTATGTGTTTAGAACCTATTGTTTTACATTGATCCACGCTTCAGTGGTAAATGGATGGGTTCTCTACATGATCAAACAACATTGAGTGATAGTGGCATACAAATATTTAAAGCAAGACTTTGTTAGGTTCGTACTATTTTGTTATTGATCGGTGCGGCTACAGTTTAAAATCAAATTTTTAGAAATCACATGAGATTAAATTTGGATGTGACTAGAATAAAACAAGTACAAATAGGTAAAGAAATAATAAATAAGACTTACTCACAATCAATTTAATTTTACTATCAGACGACTGGTTTCGCTTTCTATAATATGCAAAGCATCTTCAGGTCTCGATACAAAGTTAAATAAATGCTGAAATAATAAAAACCCATATTAGGGTGTTGTCTAATAAAGATAAACAAAGTAGATGTTGTAAATTACAATATTATAATTATGCCAATATTACATGTCTGTGGTTTTATTTCAAAAAGAGTAAGTTGAATAATAAGGTATAAAAAGTTTTAAAAGTTTAAACAGACAAGGTAAGGCCCACAAATTGTTATAAAATAGTCTATTAGATTGTAATAAATTAATAAATAAGCAAATAAATAAACATTACTTACATGCCGGTACTCTATTAATTGATGGATGGTAGAACATGGTTGAAACTACTATGTATTGTTGAATGGAGAACTCAATTCTGCTATTGTAGTTGTTTGACAGTAAACTAGAAGTTCTTGAGAAGATAGATTTGATCCAATGAAGCAGAGATATGTGTGTGATTGTTTGTTAAATGAAGGTGATGTAATATGCCATTGTATTATTAAAAGTTATTTATACTTATTCGAGAGATATATTTATGAAATGTGTGTTAGTTATTGAGTAATTGTTTTATGAAGGTGACAGTTTTATGACAATGAATAGGTTTAGATGTACAAATTGCGTGGGTGTGCAATTATTTTTCAACTTGTAGTTATCAAATTACTTTGATAAAGTTCTATTGGCAACATAGTAGATTATTGCAAAGTCAGGTAAATAAAATATTAGAATTAAAACAATTAACGACAATTTAAAATACACTAAAACAGAAAACACTTAGAAGGGATGAAACAAACATTAAATTTAAAAGGAAGAAAGACTTTTATGCACTACATCTCAGTCTTGGGCATAATGAGTTTTTTATGTGTTATCTATTAGATTTTAGTGGTAAATTTTGACAGATGTAGGTTAGCAAGTGACAGTTCTTCTTTTATTTCTCAATACTGCAAGTTAAGTTATCTAGTTTTATGAAATATGCTGATATTATTGAATGTCTATAAATTGTTTCAATTAAGATATCAAAAGTAAATTGATGTGTTTAATATTGGCATACTTTAACAATCTTTAATTAATTAGATTTAAATGTAACAATACGTATAATTGAAATACATCCCACATTATAACTAACTCAGTCTAATGTCCAAATTACTGAACAAATTAAAATGATTCTTTGGCAACTGAACATGTACATTTTATAATCAAATGTATAACAAGTTTACAAAAGTTTTTGAATAAATAATAGACTATTTTATAACAATTTGTGGGCCTTACCTTGTCTGTTTAAACTTTTAAAACTTTTTACACCTTTTTATTCAACTTACTCTTTTTGAAATAAAATCACAGACGTGTAATTTTGGCATAATTATTGTAATTTACAACATCTACTTTGTTTATCTTTATTAGACAACACCCTAATATGGGTTTTATCATTTCAGCATTTATTTAACTTTGTATCGAGACCTGAAGATGCTTTGCATATTGTAGAAAGCGAAACCGGTCGTCTGATAGTTAAATTAAATTGATTGTGAGTAAGTCTTATTTATTATTTATTTACCTATTTGAAATTTACTCACACAAGCAACACATTTATGATTTTAAAACAAGTACACTTCAACTCTGTGGCCTGACTCTCAACAAGGTGTTAGTACACCGTATATAACATTCTTTTATTTTAGCTGCCTCTCTACATTTAGGTTTTTACGTCAATTTAATTTAAATCTCCACAAAAACATACTTTATCACCTGTTTTATTATCATTAAATAAAATATATTTATAAATATACCAAGTGGGTCCAAGGCTTTTAACATTCTTAAAATGTTGCTGACTATACTACTGTTGCTTTCTTATCTGGCGAATTATTTACTTAATATTTTTGAATCAGAGCGAAATAATTGCCAATTTAGATCTTTTGATAACCGATGTATGTGTATTAACTAGCCGTCTCAAGTTTGAGTAGTCACCTATATGCATATAGAGCTAAAAACGAAGCAGTCTCCCTCGTTCTGCTACAAAAATTGAGAAAGTAGTCGATTTTCCACAGGGCAATTAAAATAAAGATATTTAATATGAACAAGTGTTTTTTGTTACTTCAGCAAATTGAATAAGTAAGAACTATTTATATAACTTTAAAATTATTTTATCAGTGTTACTGTCAAGTACTTTCACCAAAATAAAAACTCAGGATATACTTTAAGTAAATAGTTAAATAAACAAATGCTTATGCAGTAAAACTTCAAGTAAAAACTATATATTTTATATTAAATTTACCATTTGAAAACGAATATTTTTATATTATGATTTTATTTTTTCATTTTAATAATTTTTTGTCCGTTTCATGTTTGCTTATACTCATGGCAATTATAAACTTTACGTTTTACTTAAAAAGTATTATTACTATTGGCGCGAACGTTTTTATTAAATTTGTATAAAATATATTAACTTAGTAAGTGTTACAAATGTTGGCATTTTAAATATTACACAGTCTCATTATCACTAAAAAATCGCTTAAAAGGATAAGCAGTGTACAAAGTACACATTGCCAGGCGAAATAGATTGGCATTACAAAAATAAAATACAGTGGTTGTGTGTAAACGTTTAAGCAAATTAATAAATGACAGCAGTACAAATAATTTTAATTAATAGAAATCGTAATGGAAGGTATGCACGAGATAATTTATAAAAAGCAAACCGATTTTCAAAGTACTTGTCAGGACAACAATAGAAAAGAAACCCACGACGGGACGGTCAAAAGAGAAAGATTGTTACCACCTCTTTGCCCAGAAGAAATACCTCACAATATTAAAATAAACATCCTAAAACAACCACTGAATTTAATCTTGTTATAGAAGATGTCTATGTGAAGATATTATGTCCAACTTTTTAAACTTTTTAAACTTTTTAGACTTTTTAAACTAACATAACCTTAAAACTTACCGATAGTCTCATTCTGGTTTTCTGGCAGGTACAACATTAATGTTATTTTTGTATTCTTTCCCACACAACCTTGCTTTCTTAATAATTGCTTATACTTTTAATATAATATACATGTATATAGGACTTACAATTGCCTTTTTTACCCAGTGATTTTTCACTTTTTTCCAAATTTAGATCTTTATTTGTGGTATTCATTGAAGCCATATTCAATTAAGAGATGCTCGCTTGTTTTATAGATTTCGAAAACGCTTTTGACGGGGTACTATGGTTAAGATATTCTTAATAGCAAAGGCATAGACGATAAGTATATAAGAATAATTCTGAATTTATATTGAAATCAGCGAGTAAATATGAGAATAGAAAAATTTTCAGATGTAATTAAAGTAATACAGGGAGTAAGACAGGCATATGTGTTGTCGCCACTACTGTTTAAAGTTTATAGTTAATACTTTGCTACGAACTTTTACCAAGCGGGAATGAATAAAAATAATCACCAATGGTAACAAAGCATTCGAAAGTTTCAACTTTTACGAGAGAATACGGATAAAGGTGCAATAACTATACATAATAATAATATTATTAAGAAAACCGAGTATGTGTATGTTCTCTATTAAGTAATCATAATATCGAGATCAAATGACGTTTTAAAAGTGCTAGGTACATGTTCACAAAAAAGAAGCAACTGTTTCGTAATTATGATATTGGTTTACTTTTACGAATAAGAGTATACTAAAACAGAACAATATGATAAGCTTTGATAAAATGAAAGGCAGATATCGAGCACACTTTTAATAATTAAATCTTGCCCAAGTACTTTCGCTTCCTAGAGCATCTTCAGGTTCATTTAATTTTGGCCTATCTAACAATTATAGAATGTCATAAACATGAAATTGTACATTACACTACACTACACAAGGAAAAAAAATTCAAAATTTTTACATTATGGATGGCAGAATATTCTCTCTCCTGATGAAGACCATAATGTAGCTTTGCCTATTTTAAAAATTTTAATGTGTTTGTCTTTGTGTAGTATAGTGTAATGTACAATTTTATGTTTATGACATTCTATAATTGTTGAATAGGCCAAAATTAACGAAATGCCCCTGAAGATGCGTTAGGAAGCGAAAGTACTTGGGCAAGATTTAATTAATAAAACTGTGCTCGATATCTGCCTTTCATTTGATCAAAGTTCATTTATTAAAACAATTAACCTTACATGAAAATGATATATGAAAATATATGAAAAGCGTTCATAGTTTCGAGATATGAAACACGAATAACAAGTTGGGTTAAGCGAGTCACATGAAGCAGTATAACGTGTAATGGACAAAAGGCCTGAAGTAATACTAACTATACAAAAGAGAAAATTGACAAAAGTAGTACAGGGACTGTGTTGTTACGGCGTATTTGGTACAGGTGCCTCATGTTATGTCTAATGGGAAAACGATTAAAAACGCTAAGATCCATTTTGATAATTTTTGACGCTTTTTGTAGTGGAGTAGTGGCGACAGAACAGCTCGTCAGATGGTGTCGTATGAGGGGTTGCTGGAAAGACGGTGGCTCAAAAATTTAATAATAAAGGATTTGAGGTTAGAGGATAGATTGCCAGAAGCCTTAACTTAATACCGGTCCGTCGACTTAACGTGCGAGGTGTAACAAGATAGGATTTATTGAGTAAAATTACTTAATAAGGCTTATCCTCGAAAATCCTAACGGTAATATTCAGTGAGATATCTATTTCAAAAATATCTTTCTTTACAAAAAGAAAATCCATTACGAAGAATATTCTAAACGTTATTTTGTACTAGATTTTATATTTTTACCTACTTACAAGCCCCTGTTGTGAAAAGTCTTGGGTCTATACAATAAAGCGAGCAGGAGGTCTTCTATTCAGTGCGGTTATGGGGTAATCAGAATAATACGAGTATACCACAGTAATATTATTTATTGAATAATTAATTTACAACTTAGCAAGGGTACATACAAGTAAAATATAATCGTCCTGTTAATCATTCATAACAATCAAATCGAAGAAAAAAAACTTTTATAAAATTTTATTACAAAATAATATATAACAAGATATTTTGAGATCACAGTATTGGTTTTTTTATGTCTTATATTTTCTTTTGTTTTTTTTTGTTACTTTTTAATTACTGGCAAATTGTGGTCTAAATTTACGTCTATTAGTGGTGCGATTTATAAAATTAGTACTTAAAGCCCAAATCGCGAGAGGAATATGTGCATCAGTTTTCAAATATTTAATATTTACGATATAATTTCTAAATTGAACCACTTTCACTTCTTTAGGTAACAATGTATCTGTCTTGACAACTAAATAAGTAATAAGACAAAATAATGAGTATTATTAATTTCAAAACAGGAGTTTAAAGAATTAGAAGGAGGTAGTCCAGGCCCAGTTGAACGGTCAGCTTATTCCAGTAGAAGCAATAGGGAGGATTATTTTTTTTTTTTTTGGCTTAGCTAACATGCTCTCTCTAACACTACAACCCATACAACTGTGGTAAAAAGCATGCTTTTATTTACACGGCTGTAAAACGAGACGATTAACAGAGACATGGAAAAAAGATATGTCGCCGAAATGGATGCAATAAAGTATGAGAATAGAAGGTACAGTCATGGATGGCATACAACGAATGCAGCTCAAATGGTACGGACATGTCCAATGAATGAAAGACAGTAGACTCCCGAAACAAGTACCTGTATGAACAACTACAGGAATCCAAAAGAGAGGACTACCGTAGAAAACACGGATGAAAGGAATAAAAAACTCAATGAGCTCGAAAGAAGTCAAAGAATAATGGAACAACCGAATTAATTGAAAAATGGACGTCGGAAGACGTTTTATACGGATTATATCATATTATAGGTACAAAGACTATATTTACTAAAACGATACTCTCAAATTATTGAATCCTGCATCTTGGAAAGATATTTCAGTATTAGCGTAGGTATATTCAGGAATATACATACACGGAAAGAAATTTCAGCAGGGCTACCACAAAGAAGTATGTATTATATTATTGTCCTAGAAAACAATACAATTGCAACATTTACCGATGATACTGTTATCATAGCAATATGCAAAACCAGCAAGGAAGCGACAGAGAAATTACACAGATGTTTGTCAAATATATACTCCAGGGAAATAAGCAAAAAATAGACCATGTTCGTGAAACTCAATAATCCAGGTCACTAACAACTTTTTTAGTTATTGTAAACCTATAGGAAGAAGACCTACTTGTTTTCTGCTTTGAATTTGGAGCAGTTTTTTAATTATTAACAATTTAAGGCAAAAAACGCAATTTTTTCTATGATTATTAATGATACTAATGTTAAAAAATAGATTTTTGAAAGAATTTTATTTCACGAATGGTTTAAACAAACTAGACTATTTATTAATTAATGAATATATAAACAAATTACATATTTGTAATGTACGTAGAAATTACATACAAATTAAAAAAAGAATGATCAAAATCCATTGAGTAGATCCGGAGATATACAAAATTGTATTAGTTTGAAATTTTTTGTTCGGTATTTAAACTCCATGGATTTGTAAGTTCTTCCTAGTCACCATTTGAACTACATTTTTGACATTTCGTAGAAGGTCCTGTAAAAGTACACTGTCTGTGCAAATTTTTTAAACAAAAAATATAAATCCCATTCTTTAACACGGTGCCAATGAGGTTCCTTTACTATTGTAATCAAATTAGCTGTGAATTAACAAAAAAGAATGGCTAACTTCGGCCCAAATTAACCTAGGTCAAATTTTTTTTATTTGATAATTCGGGTAAAAATACTGGCTTTTCGAATGTAAAAAAAGATTTCTTCTAAGGACAATGTTTTTATAGTTATTCTAAATGTTTATAAACTACATAATTTCAAAAATTTGGCATCAGGATTTTTGATAGTATTTTGCTAATACATATTGATAGTATTTTGCTTTCATTTGTCACCCACAGCATTACCCTATCTATATTATTTTTTGTGTTATGTTATTGTAAAAAAAGTCCTCTGGAGTAAACAAATACAATAACTTTTAAACTAATTAATAAATATATGAGGTATGAAATAAATATATAATATAAACCCCAAATTTTGAGGGTTTGTTAAGAACCCCAATACCCAACCTTAGCTGGAACTCTTAAGTTTTACATTTAAGTTTACTAAAGTTTTTTAACAAATATTAATTGTCACTTATTTTGCAGTTTTCAAAGCAACAAATTGACTTTTCAACTTACAAATATCGGCATTTTGAAGCTTTGTCAATATTCTAAAAAATAAAATTTTGTAATTGTATGTCAAGTATTTAGCTTTCTTCCGTGTGGAGTGTCTGTCTCCCATCGGACGCGTCCCCAGGGTAGGTGGGAAATAAAATACCACCTGCGGACCAAAACAGACTAAGGTATGGTAACCCTAACAGAAGAGTCTCTGGTCCTTCAAGTCTGGGATTGGGCGTAGAGCTAACAACCCTACCCTGGAAAAAAACAATTGTTACAAAAGCTGAAAAAACAAAAACCAGACGGACCTTACGTAGACGATCTCGCAAAAGAAAAAAGGATATTCGATTTGGATCATGGAACGTGAGAACATTGTACTCTACAGGAGCGGTGAGGTGTCCCTTAGACACTCTTAACAAATATAATATGGACATAACAGCTATACAGGAGATGCGATGGAAAGGGACCGGTACTCTCCAGAAGAATCCGAATACCATATATTATAGCGGCCATCAAACTCAACACATCTTTGGGGTAGGCTTTGTAGTTAGCAAAAGAGTTAAAGAGGAAACACGCCAGCGCTTCCCCCTGTCTTAGACCATCATTAACGTCAAAGCACGTAGAGTTTTCTTCTTTAATTCTAACGAACGAGCTTACGTTTTGCATTGTTAGTTGGATCAACTTAACTAACTTTGGTGGGATTCCAACCAAAGTATATTATTGTATTATACAATGCCGTTCTTTTAACGCTGTCACAGGCTGCTTTGAAGTCGATATAGAGATAGTATGTATCTATGTTATATTTTAGTGACTTTTCTAGAATCTGCCCATGTGCTTGAATTTGATGTTAAGTAGATTTTGCAACAGTAGGTCCGCATTCATATTGACGCAACAATATCCTTTGTAAAATGTTTAAGTCTTTTAAACAATACATTACCGAAGATTTTATACGCAGATATCAACAGAGTAATGCCTTTATAGTTATTACAATCCAGTTGATCGCTCTTTCTACGCAACGCATATTATTTCATTTAGCTACTCATACCAACAGACTGGCTACTATCAACATTTGTAATGATACCGAAAAAAATAAATGCCAAACAATGTAACGATCATCGCACTATCAGTTTGATGAGTCATGTACTAAAAATTTTCTTAAGAATACTGCACTCAAGAATTTACAACAAAATAGAAGTACAACTAAGTGAAACACAATTTGGTTTCAGAAACAATCTTGGAACCAGAGAAGCACTCTTCAGTTTGCAGGTCATGGTTCAAAGATGTAGGGATATAGGACAACCAGTATATATGTGTTTTATTGACTTCGAAAAGGCCTTTGACCGAGTAAACCATGACAAACTTATAGGTGTCTTGCAACAGGTGGGAATTGATGACCGAGACCTCCGTATTATCACAAATTTGTATTGACATCAATGTGCAAACATACGAGCTGGACACAACACGACGGAAGCAGTGGAAATACGACGTGGAGTGAGGCAAGGATATATTCTATCGCCACTACTTTCTAATATATACTCAATTTATTTTCGAAGAAGCCTTAGTTAAAGATACAGGCATTAGAATCAACGGAATTAATGTCAACAATCTCAGATATGCAGAAGACACGGTACTTATTGCCTCCAATGAAGAAGACCTGCAACGACTTATAAATAGAGTAACCGAAGCATGTGATGAATATGGGCTAAAACTTAATACTTCTAAGACAAAATTTATGGTTGTCAGCAAAACGGAGTTACAACCAACGAACATCAGAGCGTATGGAATAGAGTTAGAAAAAGTCCACAATATTACCTACTTGGGTGCAAACGTTAACGATAACTGGGATATAAATAAAGAAATAAGAATACGCATTGAAAAAGGAAGAGCCGCCTTCTATAAATTAAAGAAAATTTTAATTAATAGAGATATTACGTTAAATCTTAAAATCAGATTAATACGCTGCTACACATTCTCCACATTGCTGTATGGTATGGAGAGCTGGACCCTTACAGAGACATTAATGAAAAGATTAGAGGCCTTTGAGATGTGGATTTATCGACGAGTATTGCGGATAAGTTGGGTTGATCGAATAAGAAATGAAATAGTTTTACTTCGAATAAAAAAGAGCACAGAAATAACAAAAACGATAAAAATTCGGAAGTTACAATATTTCGGTCATGTAATAGGACATCCAGAGAGGTATGACCTTCTACACCTCATAATACAGGGTAAGATCGACGGAAGGAGAGGCCCAGGCCGACGAAGATCATCCTGGCTACGAAATCTCCGAGAATGGTATCAAGAAACCACCTTTAATTTATTTATAGCCGCCGTGAATAAGGTTATTATTGCCAATATGATCGCCAACGTTCGATAATCGGACAGGGCACTAAAAGAAGAAGAAGCCACTCTTTTGGTATCAATTAATTCTGCCATATAAGTACTATTAGTTGATAAAAGTGATCTAGACACTGCTGTGGATCCTCACACTAAACCTAACAAGGAGTTCTCTCCTAAAGACAATATACAAACAATTAAAGGAAAGAGAAAATTTAAAAAGACATAGCAAAAAGATTGAACATCGATCAATGCATTTAATAAGGCTGCAAATGACTCAAGAGCCGCAGAGTGATCAAAAAATACATCAACTGCAAAATACCTAGTATATTAACTATCAAAACTAGTAACGGATATTGGGCACACACTGATGACGTAAAAGAAAATATATTTTTCCAACAGCTGGAATGTGAGTTACAACCAGAAGAAAAAGACAATAATTGTGCATATTTAGCCTGCCCATTTCAGATGTCTCTGCATATTAAACGTTTTAGGAAAACCGACAATATTGACGTAATACTCAATACTGATTAATAGAAAGCTCCTGGTTGTCAATTATTACAAAAAAAGGCAGTCTTACGATTAAGGTATTCTCTCTATGAAAAGATATTTTAATTCATAAAATAGGCAAATCTTTAGAATCCATTATGTAATATAGACCCATTAGTTTTATTCTTACTAAAACTCTTGAGAAATTAATAATAAAGAAAATAAGTATTTTGCTAAAAGAAAACTGCTTAGTTTTTGACTACCAATTTGGTTTTCGACAAAAACATGCTACAGTTGACCAATAGTTGGAACAGCACAGAGTTATTAATATCATAAACCAGTCTTCTTGAAGATAACACAAGCTGTTCATAAAGTGTGGCATTCAGGGTAATTCAAATGAAACAACAACTATCATCTAAATACTATAGGATATTTAAATCCTACATTCTCTTTTTCTTGTAGTGCTTATCGGTTTTGGATGTTGGCGACCATCATGGCAATCTGTATTTTTCAAACTGCGGCTCTGAAAAGAGTTATGGTTGTTGTGTTGAACCACGTACGTAGACTTTTTAGGAAGGAAATTCTTTGCTTTCCTGATTCTCGTTTTTCTTAAAATTCCACAGAACAAATATTTCTAGATAAAATGCGGTACAATAATAACAGAATTGTGATCTATAAACTCCAGCGTACCTCAAGGTAGTGTTCTTGGTATTTAATATATCTATTGTACACGGCCTACCTACCCACTTCTGATCAGTTTTTCTTAGCAGCATTTGCTGATGACACTGTCACCCTCCCGTCCAACACAATTTCCATACCTTTCAGATGTGGTTAGAAAAATTGTGAAACTTATATTCCTAAATGTCCAATCTGAACACATGTACAACTAAACGCGCCACCTCGACATTCATTTTGATAGACTACTTAATTAGAGAAACCACATCTCCAATAAAAGAAAACAATTTTTAACAAGATTAACATTAAATCAACTTTACTGGCTACTTGGAAAAAGATCTGGACACAAGACAGATATACAAGGACTATTATAAGGACTATTACAAAGCAAACAATTGTACAATAAATATTATGTTACAAAATAAAAAATGTTATCGTACAATGAAATTATATTTTATAATAAAACTGAATGTCTTTTAAATATTTTAGGGCGGAGTTATATGATTAACTGTCAGTTGTTGTTGGCAGCATTGACATCTGCTGGATGCTGGATGATATCAGGTAAGGCTAGGATTGAGGCTAGAGGGTCTGTGCATACGTAACTTGCTTATTTGTCGGTGAAATGTATTTGATAGCTTGAAGTATACTGTATGATTCTCCAGTATAAACGCTGCAAAATGAGGGAATAAGGGATGACGCGATAAGAGTACGTGACGTTGTAACAGAACAGCCTACTTGTATATCATTTTGTAGAGCATCAGTATACAGTACTATGGCGCCTTTCTTTGTAAAGATAACTTCTTTAAATTTTTTTATAATGAGTTTCATGGGAGTTTTAAATTTATCGTATTTTGTAACTGATATGTTACGTTGCTAGATTGCAATTACTAGATTGTCATGAGATGAGCGATTTCGTGGAAATCGTGACTGTTTTTTAGGAATTATGTTATATTTTTTAAAGAACCATGTATGTCTTTTGTTAGTAATTAAATAAAGATTTTGCACATGTTGTAAGTTTATTGTATATTGGTCTATATGTAGTGGGTGACGAGCGAGCTATGTTAGGCCTTTTAATCGGTACTATAATTGAGGTTCGCCACTGGTTTGGAAATTTGTTGGATGACCAGAAGCTGGATAGTTTTTTTATAAAGATACAGGGAATATCGCCGGGGCCAGAAGCAGTGTTCTTAAGAGTTTTAATGAGAGAAGTTAGATCTACGTAAGAGAATGGCGAATTTCCGATATGTAATATCCTTACTTGTTTCGGAAGAATACGGAAAAGGGGTGTGTAACAATGGTTCAAGTAAAGAAGAATTTATTTTGGTTTTAAATTTTGTATCGTAGTCTCTTTCCAGGAATGCGCCAATTTCTTTATTAGCACTACTAACAATCTTGTTTGAGATAAAAGTAGAGGTTTTTGTATTTGTACTGATTCCTTGGATTTGCGTATTTTTGTCCAGAGTTCAGTAGAATTGTTAGTTTCATTAATAGAAGATACATAGTTTCTCCAAGAAAATTCTTTACTTTGTTTTATAATGAACCGTGATTTCGTTCTAGTTTTTTAATATCGTGAGATTTTCGTTAGTTAGTTATTATGTTTTCGATAATTTTTATAGAAGTTTGGCATGACGTATTCCACCAAGAAACTTTTTTTTGTTTATATGACATATTACTCTTGCCAATGTGCAAATTGGCAGCTGAAAGTCTGGTGTCTGTAAATAATGTTATATTATTATTAATATTGTCGGATAGCAAGAGAGAAGGAAGGGCGATATCTGTCTGGGATTTTTAACTTGCTCTCAATCAGCATTTTTTTGGCCGCCAGTAGTTTCTGGACAGCGTTTGTTCAGTATTAGAAATATTATATGATATATAAGATAATGATTGCTGTCATTAAGGTCATCAGCAGCTTTCCAAGTTAGTAAGGGTACTGATTTAGAATCACTAAAGCTAAGATCTCTTGAAGATCCCAGAGGAAAAATATAAGTGGGTACTAGAACCTCTATTTAATATACATCAGCCAGTATAGTTAATTACATTTTTAATAGTTTTGCCTTCATTTGATGTGCAATTGAATCCACACATGCAACAACTGGCTCTAAAATCGCTTACAAGAATGTATGAAGAGGGGAGCCGATAAATAAGTTGTAGAGGTTCGATTTCCTTTAGTGAGTAGCTAGGCAGCATATATACACTTCATACAGTAATTTTAGGAAGTTTGGATATTTTAGAATTATTAGTTTCGTGTAAACATATTTTATAATTTCAGGTTGTTCTTCTGCAAATAATTGCTGTATTTTTTCTAAGCGAGGAAACAAGCCATCACAATTTAATTGTATGATCTTGAAAGCAATTTTTAGTTAAAGTGAGATACAAGTGGCGACTTTGAAGATTGATGAGGACTGGGGATTGATTAGGTTGTCGTTTAACTTTTTTTTGTAGTGTAGTAATATGTTTTTTAAACGACCTTTCTTTTGTTTCTGAATGAAAAAGTGATAATTAGTTTAGTAACTCTTGGATGTTTGAGGTGAAGTTAAGAGCTTCTTTTACTGGATCTGTAATACCATATGCAATTTCAAGAAAATCAATAAACTGAGATTCGGTAAGAGTTATTTCCGATGGATTATTTTTGTAAATACCTTGAATTACGTTTAGTGAACTAAGTATTAGTTTATATTCTTCTCTTACTATTTTTTTTTAGATTTCTTCTTGTGGGGTTTATAGGGAATATTATTTTTTACAAACAAGGGGTGAGGTATTTGGTTATTAATTGGATCCGGCGTAGCCACCGGGGAAAGTTGAAAAGGACTGCTTATATGTCTGTCAATGGATATGACGCCTTTTTGCCTTTGTTTTTGGGGCAGGTGATGACTGCGTAATGTCAGTTTTTTTAACCAGTTTAAAATTTGAAGAAGGCTACTTTTGTAAATTGGTTTGATTAAGTGTGCTTTCTGGTGGGAATATCGGTGGGTATTGAGAAGTGGATAGCGGGTGGGGAAAGTTCAGTTTGATTTACAGTGATTGGATCATTGGTACAAGTGCCAGTAATATAACCAGCTTGGATACATAAAAAAATTCCAGCTTATTAGCTATATGGGGTGTTATTGTAAGTTGTTAAGGGAGCGGTTAAAATTAAAAAGTTTTCGTTATCAGGAATAACGTATGAGACTCTTCGGAAGCTCATTATATATGCATAATCATCAGTAAGTAAGCCACATTCCACAAATGAATATCTTTTTCGATTATGAGGTGCAGTATTGTGGGAAATACATTTGATGTACGATATGAGAATACGTTGGCAGGGGAAATAAGTCTACGGATAGGAACAACTGCTGGGTTGATGGTGATATTTTTTTGCGCAGTGAAAAGTTTGTCGACTACTTCAACGGAAGTTTAATAAATACAAATACAGTTATCTGAAATTCGAGATGCAAAGGTGATATTTTTTTTGGAAACCTATAGCTTTTATACACTTAAAAAAACAATCCTAATTAGAAATGAATTATTAAATTCAATTAGAGTCCAAACAGGACAAATTTTAAATCTTTACTTACTTATATATGTATCTAACAAATTTTATGTATAAAATTTATATTTTTAAATTATTGATATTAATTCATAAGAACCAAAAAAATGTTTTAAATAGCAGTGGTATTCACTCACACAAAACAAGAAATAAGAGACAGTTCGTACCCTATCCACATTTAGAAATAAGTAGGAAATCATCTACTGTCAGTAATTTACTACTATGTAGTAAAATTTCTTAAAAAGTTAAAAATATTAATTTAACTACAACTTTTAAAAACTAAATTAAAAAGTACTTAGTGACCATGTGTCCTTATACACTGGGTGAATTATATAAGAGTGTATCTGTGATTGCCCTAACTTCAACAAAATAACCAGAATTAATATTAATTTATTTATTATATTACGTTGTTGTGTCTATATTATACGCCTTGTATGTATTTAAATGTTTAAAATATTTTATTGTATTGTTCTATTTTTTACTTGTTTTATATTTTTTAATTTGTATTTGTACCTGTTATAAACCCTCTGTAACTTATAGTCAAGTAAACTGTTCATCTATCAAAGGTTACGATATTGGAATTCTTGGAATTTCAGAGAGAAATTCATAGAACAAAGACATGTCGTTGGACATTTAGCCAAATCCACAGCTGACTTACAGACCCAAAAAGGAATAGAGAGCGAGGGTGATAGTGGGACTGATGAGTTGATATTGTTAGGCTCACTAACCTTTTGAGCCATATGTGATTGACGGAAGACGGAATACTTGTCAATACTTGACAATATCTAGAACTAGAGAGAAAAAACCAACAGTAACAGTCTATTTAAAAGGACCCCTTTCAAGGCTGTGAAAGCTTATTTAAAGAATAGGGCTAGATGGGGAGATTTCAGCGATAAAAAAATCTCAATTAATTAGGGTCGCAATGTTTTAGACTGAGAGACTCACTAGTTATAATCTATAGAATCTATAGAGTAATTATCAAGCAATATATGAAATATACATATTTTATATATGTACCGGATGGTCTAATAATCCGATCTCTCGGCTATATATCAGAAACTATTCATATTATAACTTTAGGGGAAAAAATTCCTTAGTAAAAGTGGCCAAGAGAAATCACTGGAAATAACTTTCAAGTTTCTGGGTTAACCGCTAGGGGGCGTAAACTGTGAAGAAAACTTTGAAAACCAGTTTTTTGGGAAATATGTTCAATTATACCAAGTGTTAAATAAGTAAACTAAAAATAGGCCTAAATTCTGCACAAAGTTGTCTAAGTATTTTTTTATTTTTCAAATAAAGAGTGGGGAAGAGTGGGAAAGAATTTGTGGATAAATACATATAACTTTGGTTTGGATTAACCGATTTTAACGAAATTAGTGTCATTAAAAAGGGTGTGCATTAATTAATTTACATCTTTTATAAAATAATTGCATTTAGTTTTATTTGTCATAGGTAGAGAGTACTTTCGAATAAAACAAATTAAAATTTATTTTTCTTCAAAATATTTAATGGAAACACCTTATTATTGTAAATTATAATGAAACTGAATTAAATTTGTCACAAAATGGCGCAAACCGCATGTTAATAGCTTTTGTCGAACTCGAGATATAAATTAAAACGCATAAACATAACTAAGTATAGTATGGACTTACCCTGTATTATAAATTAAATTAAAATATAAGTCAGTAGGTACTTTCAATTTTTTTGTAGTAGAAGAATCTTAATGTTGATACGTATTTTGACCATTGATATTTCATATGAGTAGAAATAGTTTTTTCGCAACTAAGTAGGCTACGACATTGAATTTGACGGGGAGTTTATATTGTTTATTTATTGACAGAGGTCAAAACATTGTTAAGAAGTGTTACATTATAATTCAAATTGAAGATTTTAGTTGTTTCAAAAGGTATTGCATCACGTATATATTTTGTAAGATATCCTGACAGGAGACAGTATGGCAAAGAAGTATTTAAAAGAAGGGCAAGAAGATTAAGAGAAACTGATAGTTTTCATCGTCCTTGTTTTAAACGACGTAGTAGAGGTATGATCGAAGATAATTCAATCAATGTGCTTGCTTTAATTCAACAGAATCCACATATAACTAGTCGGCAAATATCTATAGAATTAAACATACCCAAAACTACTGTTATACGGATTTTAAAACATAACAGGTTGCTTTTTCATATTATAAAGTGAACGTTTAGGTCAGAAACTCAGAATATTCCGATAAAAACGGCAACATTATCCGTTTCTTAAAAATTATGCACGATTAATCTTGTGAAGCAATTGAGGATTATTCAAAATTCTTAGAATTTTAGTAAATATAGTGGTTTATTTTTCACCAATACTTGCTGTTCTGTTTTTTAGACTGCATCCTCCACGTAGTTGTATGTTCTCCACCATATAGTTTTCCACCAAGCTTTACATAAGAGAAATTTTTATTCAAGGCTGGATAACTACAATTATATGTTAGGTCTGCTAGAAGAACAACTGGATATCATGTCAAAGTTTTTGTGGACAGACGAGGTTACATTTAATAGTGCGGGTGGTGTTAATCTGCATAATATGCAATATTGGGCTGAAGAAAATCCGCACTGAATACATGAGGTGCAGGTTCAAGGTAGATGGAGTCTTATTGTTTGGTGTGGTATAGTTGATGGAATGATCATAGGTCCCTATTTCTTTGATAGATCTTTAAATGGCGAAACATATTTGGAATTTCTGAAAAATCAGTTGCCTGTTTTATTGGAAGATATATCCTTATAAACAAGAAGTGATATGCTATTACAACATGGCGGGTGTCTTGCGCACTTTTATAGACGAGGTCGAGATTATTTGTATGTAAGTTATCCAAATAAATGGATTGGAAGGGGAAGTATATTTTTATGGCCAGCTAGATCTCCAGACTTTTATCTGTGGAAGAGATTAAAAGACTTAGTGTACCAAACTCGATCAACCACGCGAGACGACATGAAACAGCGCATTATAAACGCAATATAAATAGTATATCAACAGCTGATAGTGAAGCAGCTGTTATGTCTACGCGCGAAAGATTACATCTTTGTGTGGACCAAATGGAAAACAATTTGAACATTTAATTCTACATTAAGTTTTAATGATCGAGATATTTGTATGATCTTTTACATATTTAATTTTAAGTTTTAATAAAGGGTGAGTCAATACTATATGTTTATGCGTTTTTATTCATACCTTGAGTTCGACAAACGCTATCAACATGCGGTTTGCACCATTTTGTTACGAATTTAATCCAGTTGTATTATTAGTTACAATAAATAGGTGTTTCCGTTAAACATTTTCAAGAAAAACAAATTTTAATTTTTTCTATTCGAAAGTACCCTCTATTCATGACAATTAAAACCAAATGCAATTGCTTTATAGTAGATGTAAATTAATTTGCCTCGACTCTTTCTTATGACATTAATTTCGTTAAAATCGGTTAATCCAAACCAAAGTTATATTTATTTATCCACAAATACTTTCTCACTCTCCCCCGCCCTTCATTTGAAAACATAAAAAAAATTCTTGAACAACTTTGTGACAAATTTAGGTCTCTTTCTAGTTTACTTATTTAACACTTGGTATAATTGGGCATATTTCACAAAAAACTGGTATTCAAATTTGTCTTCACATGTTACGCCCCCTAGAGGTTAACCCAGAAACTTAAAGGTTATTTCCAGCGATTTCTCTTGGCTACTTTTACTAAGGATTTTTTTCTCCTAATGTTATAACATCAATAGTTTCTCATATATAGCCGAGAGTTCGGCTTATTGGACCACCCGGTATACAAATAATTAAGATAAGAAACGCTAAGAGCATGTGAAGTGATAAAATATTAAAGCGTTGTACGAGTACTGGTAATATGTATAACCAAAAATATTAGCAACAAGATTATAAGAATAATAAGAATAAAATTCCTTGAATCCTTTTTTATTTCTATATATTCATATGTTAGAGATTTCAAGTTAATTTAAGATATAAAATCTTTAATATTTTTATAAATGCGATGTTTAAATATTAAAAATATTAATAAACTTCAAAGAACGATTGTACTAGTAGAGTTATTTCGGAAATACAATTTCATATAGCCATGTACCAAAGTTCTCATCCTTTCGAGAAATCACGCCCTTTGTTCATCGCCTGCTGGTTAACATGTCGACTAGTTCCTAAACAAATTGAAGTAGAGTAATTAACGTGCTGAATTTCACCTGGGGTAAAAAAGGAACTTTGGAAACTTTCGACGAGGGAGTAAACAGTAGGTACGTTTTGCAGATGAATGTGCAAGTTAGCTAATCTAATTGGCTGCAGCCGGATTTAAAATAAATTGAAGTAATTAAGCATTCTTCGGAACAATTTACTTCTTTAAAGTTTGGAAAAACAGAGATAAGAAGTTTTGTAAAAACTATTATAATTAATAAAGATGCTGCGTTGTTATTTAAGTTAAAAATTTAAGTCTTTAAAAAGTGGATGAATTTTTTAGGTGGTGTAAATATAACATTAGGCAGTCTCAACAGTAAAAACACGTATAAGTGCGGAACATTATCAGTTGTGGTGCCACCGTTAGATCCATCGATGGTGAACGTCCGAGTAAATGGTAGATAAAATAAACAGTAGAAGACTGTACACTAGGGTGTATCGGAACATGCAAATTTTTTTTGCAATAGTAAAGTAATGCCTCACAAAAATTGCCCAAGTTGTTTAGTATTTTGGTAAACTCTGGTCGAAATTGGATAATATATTTTCCCCTCCCCCCGCCCAAGAGAATTAAATTTTGAAAAAATAATAACAGACAAAATAATTTTTATTTCTAAAATTGAAATGTAATACCTCACAAAAGTTGCCTAACACACTATTTAGTATTTTAGTAAAATTGCGATGAAATAAAAATACATTTTCTGCCCCCCCCCCCATGACATTCAAAATTAGAAAAAATATGTTAATGCTATATAAATGCTAATATATAAAATATAAAATTAAAAAGAAATTAAATGCCTTATAACAGTTGAATTAATAAATTCGGTTGAACTTAAAAATATTTTCTGGTTCCACAATATGATCCAACATTTTTTTTATAACAAAATAGCCCAAGTTTTCCTTCTATCTTCCTGATGTCATGAAATATTACAAAAATATGGTAAAACAATTATATTTGAAGATGTATTCTAATTTAGTATTAAACTGAGGCATAGTTTTTCTGGAATCAATTCGCGTTTTTATAAATCCATCCCTTAAATCCTCTCCACAAACAAACTGATTGATAAGTTTCTGTCACAAGCTTGACACATTGTTCAACACGTTGTGTGTGGCAGTGATCAATGTTAATAGGGTAAAAGTCCAGATTCCTAATAAAATCTCGCAGGTCGTCATTCGAAACTCTACAGAAGATAGCTGGTTTTGTAAGGTTACACCAGGGGGGCTCAAACTTGAACTGCTGGCGATCTACTTTAATATTTTTAGACTACTTACGATCGACTCTGAGAAACTGCAAGTATGTGTGATGCAGTGTTGTCGTACATACACAATACACCCTACCTACCTAGGTAGGGCGTACCGTAGCATATATAGATATTAGCTTTTTGCACAATATAGGTAAATTATTTTAGTCAAGGTTTGGGTTAGGTTTAGTTAGGTTCTTCTCTACAATATCAATGAAAAAACTCATAGTTATGTAAAAATCCGAATTTATTTGTTGTTACAAAACAAAAGAGTTACATTTGGTGTAAAACTTAACTAGGGAGTGGCTTTGGATGTTGAAGCGTGGCACTGCATGTCCTCAGCATACTTTTCATAAGATGGTACGTAACCACTGAGTGCTAATCGCAAGCATGATGTCATATGATCGTCAGTTAGCCGATTGCGATATTTTGACTTAATTATCTTTATTTCAGAAAATGCAGACTCGCACAAGTAAGTTGACCTAAAAAATGCCGTCAGTTGAAGGGCGATTTGTCTTACATTCGGATATTTATCTTCAGATATAAAACGCCAGAAATTTGTATCAGATACTGTAGCTTTGAGATGTATATCTGATATAATCTGCACCAACTCATTTTCAACAGAACATGAGTTCATATTAAACTGACTTGCTATTTCAGTAGCTGATTCCTCAATGTTTTTACATGAAAAAGGATAACTCATAAATGATGCTATATTTTCCAATATACTGAAATCATAAAAACGCATTTCGAATTGTCCCAAAATATTTGATAATTCTGCCTCATACGTATCATAATTCAACTGAGGAATCCTTGCTTTCAAAGACGGAAAATGTTTCAAATCCTTACTTTTCAGTTAATCTATCATGAGTTGCAATTTACTTTTGAAGCTCCAAGTTAATGGAGTTTAAGTGCATTGTGATGTCAGTCAAAAATGCCAAATCATTTAGCCATTTTTCGTTTTTCAAAATCTGAGTGTCATCACCTCTTTCGTCTAGAAAAGCTGTTATTTCGGGCAATAATTCTTGAAACCTTTCTAGGAATTTTCCGCGACTCAACCACCTGACGTCCGTGTGAAGAACTAAATCAGTGTGTTCGGCTGACTCCCTATCTTCCAACTGCATCTGAAAGAGCCGCCGTTACAAGCTACGTGCACGGATGGAATCCACAATTTTTGTTGCAATGCCCATAATTTCCTCCGTGTTTAAAACTTTTGAACACAAAATTTGTTGATGTATAATGCAATGGAATGAAAAAAATGAAGGGAATTATTCATTAGCTCGACACAATGCCACAAAACCGTTTTTGTTTCCAGTCATTGCTGGTGTTCCATCGGTTGTAATGCACATTTGGTTGTAATTTATATATTGGTAGCTCGTAGTTTTTTACAAAATTTAAGAAAACGTCATATATATCTTCGCCACGGGTCTTCCCCTTCAGAGGAATGATTGTCAAAAATTCTTCCTTAGCCAACATGTCATTCAATACCATTAGAATAAAATACACAGCTGGACAGTGTCTGTTATATCGATGGATTCGTCGAACTGTAAAATAAAGTGTGTACATTACATGATATCATGTTTTAGTTTATCTGCGATGTCTTGACTCATGACTTCAATACGCCTTGTGGCAGTCGGACGAGATAACTAAAGTTCTCTAATAGCAGACATGATTTCTGTTTTATTTTTAAAATCTCCAAATAAAGTCTCACCCGCTTCAATAAATGCTTCATTCACCACCGATCCATCTTCAAATGGTTTCTTGTGTTTCGCCAAAATATGAGATAATATAAATGACGCGATCGTAGCAGCTTTTGATTGTTTGGCTGGTATTGCGAACATGGATTTTTCTGTTTTCAAACAAGATATCAAATCACTTACTTTTCGTTTTCTTAATTCACTCTGTAGTGAAAAATCCTTTTCATAGTTTTTATGAACCGTTTTACGATGCCTCTCTAAGGTACCACGCTTAGGTATTGCAACTGACGCACGACAAATAACACAAATGCACTTATCCTTCGACATAGGAAAGAAAAATTCTTCCTCCCAATCCTTATTTAAATGATACGTTTTAGATTTCTTCACTGCACTCATTTTCCACTATTTAATAATAAACTTTGTATCGGCGTAGTATCGCTATCAAGTTACAATTCAGAATAACTCCAATTCCTGCAGGCGCAACATTTACATCGGCGACAAACGCGCCGCCCGAAACTAGACTGTACTGTCTCTCATCTAAAAACAACACGGCTTTTCTTTGACAAGTGCCGCGCGTTCCTTTAATAAAGCCACCTTTTGCCGCAAGCAGTGTTATTTTATTACGTAATACAATTTTGTAATTGATGGAATATCATCCCAAATTTAAATAATAATTATAATAAATATTGAATTAATAAAATAATTAGTTAATATATGTAAATATAAAATATGCTGTGTGGAAAGTATTTTGTTGTCCCCACTTCTTTGAATTGCAATGATGCTTAGTCAAGCATTCTATGTATTTGTATAGTTCAGTATTAATAAAAACGTTTAACTCTGCTGACAGTAGTTTAGTTACCTTCCTACTTATTAAATTTTTTTTTCTTCTCGAGATCTACCCAAAAAGCACTCGCGATCGACCGTTTGAGCACCCCTGGGTTACACTCTTGCGAAACATTTAACTCAAAGTAGTCATTTGCATCAAAATTTATAGGAGAAATTTTGAAGATCCTCACGTTTTTTGATTTTGTCACTGGAATCCTTCTTGTTTTTAAGATGAGGCACAATCCAAGTTCAGGAATTTGAAATCGTTTATCCAATACCATGCTTAAAAGTATATTTTCACAATGACCAAAATATGCAGCTCGCTGAAATACAGCGTCGACTACAGGTCTTAATTCATTATTTAAGTACCGAGACAATGGAATGATTTTAAAAAGATGTTTTGCATTATATTTACATGTCGTTTGAAATTTTATGTTGAACTATATTGGAGTATATACCTTCATAATATATTCTGTGAGTGAGATTAAGTTCATCGGTCGCATGATATTCGATACGTACAGCCGAAGAATGCGATTGGCAGTTGTTACCCATCTTAAATTTGCCAGGGGTCAGGGTGTTCGATCTGTGACACTGGTAGTACACTGGACACTGGATACTACGTGGCACCTTTTATACAAATACTTTCGATCTGTACAAAGCTTCTTTAAAATACCTTCGGGAATCGTGGGTAAATTTCTTTTAATTGATTTGAACGCAACGATTGGCAGTTGGTCAAATTGTAATAATTGCTTACCAATAGGACCCGAAAATTCTTTAGGTCCAGAACTATCTCTATCAAGATGGTGAAAAAGATGTAGAAAGGGTAGCTCATTTACATGTACCAGACATACAAACCACTGAAACGGTTTTTAAAGATGTTCTTCTAGCAGTTGTATTACACCACCCTTAACGCCAGTATTTACGACGGTTTAGTCAAATCCAATAGCTTCAATTTATTGTAGTGCGATTGAATTTTATATAAGGAATTAAATAATAAAAGGTTTGATATTTTCGGATGTATCGAAAAGCAGAGAAACATGTCCCAAATATTTGCATTATGGCTCCTGCACAAGTATTAGGTGTCTTTTCGTGATCGTTTAACGATAAACCTTTACACATATTCTTACTTAAGCTAAAGGATTCCTATTTGCTTAAGGTGACGATAGCGAAGCACCAACCCCAGAGGTGACGACAAACGAAGAAATAAATATTGAGAAGAAAGAGGTAAAGAAAGCGTTAAAAAAATATAAAATAGAAAATCACCAGTAGAGAACAGAATACCGAAAAGTCCTAAAGTACGGAGGACCAGATCTGACCAAACAAGTATTAAAACTAATCCAAAAAATAATAGAACAAAACAGAATTACTTAAGAATAGAGATCAAGCATGCTAATACCTCTCTTCAAAAAGTGAAACAAATCAAACCCGGAAAATTACAGAGAAATTAATTTATTAAACACAACACTTAAATTAACAATCGATGTTATAACCAATAAACTGAATGAAATTATGATATTAGCAAAAGAACAACAAAGTTTTAGGTCAGAAAGATCCGACGCTACATTTAAATAAGGCAAGTGCAAGAGAAATCATTAGAATACAACAAACCGCCAAATCCATGTTTAGTAGACCTTAAGAAGGCATTTGACCGGATCAAATCAAATTAAAGGGCGTTATCAACTTATTGTACCTAAAAGAGATACCTCTAAGAATAATTAAAACGATCCAAAATATCTACCAAAACTACGCAATAAAAGTAAAAGTAAAAGAAGAACTAACCAACCTCATACATGCTGGCATTGGGATAGGAAAATTTCCTGAGCACATTATCCAGCTACGAAAAGCTCAAAACTAAAGTGGAAGATCAAGTGAATATAGCAAACAGAGCCGCAGGCTGCCTGAATGAAACCTTATGGAAAGGCCGAATTTACAAAACACTTGATAAAAATTGATAGTAAGACACTGTAAGACAGAAACAGAAGTACAGGTATACGACGTATGTGCAAGGTAAAAAAAAAATCCAAAAACTGGCTAAGAAATAAAATAGTAGAATGAAACGATTATATAAGCCAAATGACAACAAATATACTATAAAGACGACAGAAGACGGTTCTCCAATAGGAAGACGATCTCGGACATATTATAGAACGATCTAGAGCAGCATTTAAACCGGTTTCTTACTAGAATACCGTAGGTGAGACCATGATACAAATAAACAGATAAGACACCGCGCATGTAGGCGTGGCTTATGTGACGTCAGCTTGTGCTAAATTTGTTCATATTGTGTTTTGATATTTATGTACATTTACGGTTCACAGCCAATATCTAGTAAAATAATATTTTGAGAGTGTTAAAAGCTTTAAATTTTTCGCAATATGAGGTGTGCAGTGTATATGCAAGAGTTTTGTACCCGATACAGCATTCTATAGCTTTCCAAAAGACAAGGAAATGCAAGCTGTTTGGAAACATTTGTGCAAACGCCAGGTAGTTTTAATGTTAAATTTGCTCGTGTTTGCTTTAAGCACTTTATTGAAAGCGATTATTAACTTAATTTAAAACATGAATTTCTGGGGTATACACCAGCAAAACATCGCTATTTAAAAAAAGACGCTCTTCCCTCAATAAATTTATCTAAAACAAATAAACAGAACGAGAAGGCGAATTTTGATAGAACGAACCGGCAACATAAAAGACAACAAAAAAGACTTGTGGATGAATTATTAAATAGGTACATGATATTTATTATATTAAAGTGGTTAATAATCATGTCTAATGGTTTCATTGCTAAATATTTGTTTTTGTAGGGCGGAACTTTGTAACAATAGTGGAAACAGTTTTAACGATGGTGCAAAGACTGGTGCTTCTTGTTTTATCCCCGAGAATGTTGTCTTGGAAGAATTACCTACTCGTCGAAGTATTGGGTTAGTTCGTAGTTAAAAATACCTAACTAGCACAGATTATATACTATCTTAACTGGTCTGTGTTTTTTAATATCTAGAAATATGGTCCTGTATACTTTAACTCTATTTTTAATAGTTAATAGATTTTTTAATAGTTAATACTAAAGAAGATAATCGGGACAAAATAATACTTGGCCTTTAGATCAGATAATACTGGTACTTCAGATCTAAAAATTACGCATAAAATATCAAAGGAGTCTCTTAACATTCAAGGCACTGGAAGACACAAAGTGAAATTAGTAACTAAGTTATTTTCCCAAACCATTTCCAAGGCAATTTTAAGATGTGGAACAATGGGGTTATCGAAACAAGCAAACTAACTTCAATGTGCAGAATTTTTTTAAATTAGTACGAATATTTTGTTTTTTTTTTGTTATTTGTAAATTAAATAATTCTATGTAAATATGGCGATGGTGTAAATAGTAAATTTTAGGTAAATGATTGCTTTGATTTTATGAATGTCAGAGAGTGACTCCAGGAAGCGAACAAAAGCTTATATATTAGCTTAAAATATCCAAGGTAATATCATTACCAAAATGACGGACACAGTGAAAAATATCCGGGTTAAAGAAAAGAAATGCTTGCTTCCATTCCAAAAAAGTTAAAAAAAAGTGCATTAAAACTATTTAATAATTCTCATGACATCTATCTGTTAAAACTTCTATTTAAAGATATGACAATTAGATTTTGTACCAAATATATATTGACATCTAGGTTAAATCAGGATGTATCGGAAAACTTCTTTGAAGCGGTTAGTGCCAAAGGAGGACTTCATGATCATCCAGATCCATTGCAATTTGAATACCGTTTACGATCCTTAATTCTTGAAAGATATGAAGGCTTTCTTTCCAGCTTTGGAAATGTCGAAGAAGATGAAACTTTTAATATACCTTTGGATAGTGCAAAGTTATGAGGAAAATATTTTTCGTCAATTCAAAATAACACTGTTAATTAATTACTATTAAACTGGGAATAAGCCACAATTAAAGATAAAAATACGTTTATTGACGTTTCAATTTCCAGTTCGGAAATCGTTCTCAAAATACAAACAGTAAATTAAACAAATTTTGTTTTTTGTTACACAGTGAAAAATTCTTCTAATAATTTAATTTTATCCTACTCATTTATATTGACAATTCAGACATATCAGAATCTATCAGAACATATTCAGACATATCTATCAGAAAAACTTAAAAGGATAGGAAATAAATTCAACATTTTAACAACATTCAAAACAACAAACACGTTGAGATCTATTTTGTCCAAAACCAAACCTAACAATGAACAAGAAAGGACAAAGAATTGCATTTATAAAATACCTTGTGAATGCGATCAGTTTTATTTAGGTGAATCATCAAGGCCATTAAATGTTAGAATAAGTGAACATCAATCTTATATTAAAAATAGAGAATTTGATAGATCTCAAATCTGTAAACACGCATGGGATAATGAACATAGGGTTCAATGGAATAATTCAAATGTAGTCCTAAAAGAAACGGATGGTAAAAAAAGAAAAATCAAAGAAGCGGCTCTAATTATGCTAAATGAGGCCAATTGTGTCGCAAATTCCTCGGCAGAATGTAGTAGGATCTGGTTACCAATATTGAAAGAGGAAGTTATTAATAAGAAAATACCACTATTAGTAAGTCAGTAACATATAGAGGATACATCATTTATGTTTTTTAAATAACGTAACATATAAAATCAGAATTTTGATGTTTGTTGAAGGTAAACTAAATTCACGAACAAATACTTACAATGTCGGGATAGTATTATGAGGTTTTTTTCCTGGTTTTTCCCTCATAATTTACTATGGAATCACTAACAGGAGAGTTTTACTGTCATCATGTCATGTGTTTGTCTTTTTAAAGACGAATTACATGCTATGATTTTTTTCTGACGGATATTCTCAAGTTAAAGTTGATTTCATGTAATCGAATGAACTATCTTATTATAAGTAAAGTCGTCCCAGGAGCGCAACTCAACAATATTGACAATATCATTTTAAAGTCGTCTACTTTAAAATGCATAATGTATGTCTGAATTGTCAATATAAATGAGTCAGGTAAAATTAAATTATTAGAAGAATTTTTCACTATGTAACAAAAAACAAAATTTGTTTAATTTACTGTTTGTATTTTGAGAACGATTTCCGAAGTGGAAATTGAAACGTCAATAAACGTATTTTTATCTTTAATTGTGGCTTATTCCCAGTTTAATAGTAATTAATTTACAATGCTACAAGAAAATAGCTTCAGAACAATATTAAGAAACACTGTTAATGATTCAGAGGCACCTACTAATATCTTTGATATGGAGCTCAGTTTAGAACTCACTTTCTAAACCGAATATGATGGTTTAGAAAATTTGGCAGGTTATATATTTCACAAGCTGAAGGATATAGATTCATCTGTAACTTTATCTAGTTCAAATGAGTTCACCTGGATGAATATCTTAAAAAACTGGAGAAAATTTTTAATTCTGTAAATAAAGATAATTTATTTGTTTCTAAACCATAAAGATAATTTTACTTTGTCTATAAAAAGGAAAATGGCAAAAATTGTGCAACAAAGATGTTTAAGAAATAAATTCATTCTTTCATTTTACCCAGAACCTACCATTCCACAGTGTGCAATTTGTGATATTCGGCCATGGCTCCCTCAATCAAACTTCACTACAATATACTAGTTTAAATACTTAAGTTCAAATTCACGTAGTAAATAAAAAATCTAATATTATATATTATAATTATAAGATTTCGTTTCATCCGCAAGCATGAATACATTTTAAAAACTTAGCACAAGGTGACGTCATGCGCGAGTTGTACGAGTTTAGTGCGTGGCAATATCATATCTTGTATCCTTATATCATGAGGTGAGACTGAAACAGTTAGAGGGCTACGGTACTGCGATGCGGAAAGCAAGTAGAAAACTACCGCATTATATTCCTCAGGACATCCGTTCGTAGATTTTTTCTTGTCATGTTGGAAGAAACAAGAAAGCGGCCTCTAGTACCGGGCAGGCCTTAAATGGCCAAGGGGTGCGAAGAATCTCCCGGTTTCAACTTGATAAGATAACCAAAATTGCTACGTGGAATGTCAGAAGCTTATTTTCAGCAGGCAAACTACAAAATCTAACTCAGGAAATGAACAGAATTAACATCGATATTCTCGGCATAAGCGAATTGCGATAAGAAGGCACAGGCATGATCAATACTACTGGTAAAACCCTTTACTACTTATGCAGTGATAGCACAGACCCTCACCACATACATGGGGTGGGAATACTGATAAGCGAAAATTTGCGCGTCTCCGTGAAGAACTTTGTCCCGATCTCCGAAAGAGTCATACTTATTCAGTTGCATGGAAAAGTTAACACAAATATTATACATGTCTACGCCCCTACAGCAGACAAGCCAAAAGAAGAACTAGAGCAGCAATTTTATCAATGGTTACACGAACCCTTAAAGGTGACTAAGAATCACGAAATTAACATCGTATTAGGAGTCTTTAACGCAAAAATTGGGGAAGGAGATGTGGACCACATAGTTGAAAAATATGGTATTGGTCAGAGAAACGACAGACGGGACAGATTAATACAGTACTGCCAAGACAAAGATCTAGTCATAATGAATACTTCGTATAAGTTACCGCCCAGGAGGCTTTACACATGGAAGTCGCCTTTAGACGGACATCAGGGCATTATAAGGAACCAAATAGATTATGTGACAATTAATAGAAGGTACAGGAATGCTATAACTAAGATATCTGCATTACCTAAAGCAGACATAGGATCCGACTAGAATCCCTTAGTAGCAAATATCAAACTGAGGCTCGCTACAGCTAAAGGAAAACATCAGAAGGCATCAGTAAACATTAGGAAACTCAAAAACAGTGACAAAAGTAAAGCGTACACAGAGGAAATAAACAATAGGTTTTCTAATATGGAAACTGAGGATGATGTTGAAAAGTCATGGGCCACCATAAAAGAATCATTTGATGAGGTGAACAACACTTCTATACTCGAGAGTAAAACTACTACCAAGAATGAGTGGATAACAGAAGAAATATTAGAGATGATGGAACAATGCACGCAGTGTAAGATTAGGCAGGACCAAGTAGGGTACCGAAATATACACAGTCAAATTCGTAAAGAAATTATAGCGGCGAAGGAGAACTGGATGATTACACTTTGCACCGAGGCCGAAAACCTATATAAACACGGCGACAGCTTCAATCATCACAAGAAAATTATGGAAATTGCTGGTGTCTTCAAGAAAAAACAAATTACTGGTATACATAATGACCAAAATGAACTAATAACAGACCCTTGCAATATACTTAATACTTGGAAAATATACACAGCCAATTTGTTCAATGATGACAGAATACAAAAACCACCACATCTGGGAGACCATTTGTACACTCCATCAAACTATTAAAAAGTAACAAAACCCCAGGACCACATGATATTCACGCAGAAACAATCAAGTTACTTAATGAAGAAAACCTAGACATTATTGTCAAGCTCTTTAACGACATCTACGATACGGGCCAGATTCCAAAAGATTGGCTTCGATCTACATTTATCGCCCTACCAAAAACACCACGTGTAAACTTCTGCAAGGACCACCGACTAATAAGCCTAATGAGTCACTTTTTAAAACTTTGCCTGAGAATACTTTACGCTAGATTGTTTAAGAAATGTGAAGAGGTCAATGGATGGAGTCAGTTTGGTTTCAAAAATGGACTTGGCACGAGAGAAGCGATCGTTAGTATGCAAACATTAATACAGAATTTTTTAGATCAAAGAAAGGATGTTTTTGTCTATTTCGTCCATATATCCTGCATGAAATATGTCACCAACATAAAGATAAATATAATTGGATAGGCAAAATTTTACAAAATGCCCCTGAAGCTCTAGGAAGCAAAAGTGCTTGGGCAAGATTTAATTAATAAAAGTTATTTTTATTTTGCCTATACATCTAGTATTAATCTCGCTAAAATTGAAAAATTAGAGGCATTTCAAGGCAGGTGCCCTTTTCAGCAACATATTCCGAATAAACTGGCTCGTTTTGAAATCAAAATATTTGCTTTGGTTATTTCGAGATGAGTACAAAACCTACAAATGTAGTTTTACGATTGATTTTATCAGTGTCTGGTAGTAAACGAAATATATCACATTCAATAATTGGTTTACCAATTTTCCAATAATGCAAAAACTTCTTAAAGAACACTTCTTGTCGGTACCGTCCGAAAAAATAAGAAGAAAATTCGTTTCACAATGGCCAATACAAAGAATCGAGAACAGCATTCAACACTTTTTGGTTTCCAAAAAATACTACTTTATAATCTATTTCCCAAAGAAAAATAAAAATTTAGTTTTGTCACTAGCCAGAAATAGTCACTTTCTACAATTTTACGAATGGAGAGGTTAACGCCGTTAACCAGTTATCAGGTAGATCTGATTTTTCCTCAACAGCAGAAGGTTGTCGTTGACGTTATTCTATGCGCTCTCGAATATGTGTGGAATTTACTTCTAAGTGATCAACAATAGTGACTATACACAATCGTCGGTTGTCAAAAAAACTGCGTGAGAGACCGTGCTATAAGACTGCAGATTGTGTTCAACCCTTGCCTAAACGTCAGAAAACACAAGGTAGATGTGTGGTGTGGTCTACAACAAGAGACAGAAAAAGTCACTAAATGTGTTATTATTGCAGGCATTTTGTTTGTTTAGAACATGTTTATGCTATATTTTCGTCAACAAAGAAAGTCAGTAAATAGTGGAATTTGTATATGTATAATTCTTCAAAACGTTTACTAGTTTAAAAGTAATTAAATAAATATGTGTTTTGTTTTGTACTCAGCTGGGTTTAGTTTTTCTTTATTTCAGAATAATGTGATGATTTTACGCTGCTATTTCTGTTACTGTTGAACTGTGCAATACATTGTTTGAGATGATACTACTTTTTCAATTTTTTAATGGTACTATTTTAAATAAGAAATATATATTTTCGACGCAGATACTAAATTCTAACCTTTCCAAGACGTATTTTGCTATAGGTTTTGTCACACATCACCACACCACTTCACGTAAGTTTTAGGCACAAAACCAACACATATTTAATAGACAACGTTCACAGCGAACAGGGCACCTGAAGAAGATGAATAATTTCGCTCAAACAGAGCTATTTAACAAGAATCCTTAATTAATTTTATCTAAAAAAATAAAAAATTATGTATTATAAAACGCGTTTCTTCACGTAGATATAATTAATTTCTATCAAAATTTCTGTAGCTTTGCTTATTGCAATAACTTAAAAATAACTTTATTTTTAAGTAAAATAATAATTCAGGAACCAAGTTACGCAATATTCTAGTTTCTACAGCAAGTTTGTACGAAGACCTAGACAACATTTTAAAATCTATTAAACCGCAAGATGTAACAATTATAATGGGAGACTTTAACGCAAAGGTTGGGGAAGAAAAGTAGAAGAATGTACAGGAGGATATGGTCTAGGCAACAGAAACAAAAAAGGTGACAGGCTTATCGAATTTTGCCAAAGCAATAATTTTGTTATAGCTAATACATTGTTCAAAATGCCCAAGAGAATACTATATACCTGGAAGTCACCAGCAGATCAAGAATAACGAATTTTAAGAAACCAAATAGACTATATAGAATATAGCAGATAGAAACTGCTAGTAGAAAAAAACTTGGATAAAAGGGACATTAGAATTATCTCTAAGATTTACTATAACCAGAAAGCAAATATCCGAATAGAGCAAGAGACAACGGAGGAAATCGAGATCAAGAAAGGCGTAAGACAGGGTTGTATACTCTCACCGACCTTATTCAATCTATACTCCGAAGACATTATAAACACAGCACTTTCGGATCAAAATATAGGTATTAAGATAAATGGCATCCGAATAAACAACTTGAGATATGCCGATGACACGGTACTAATCGCAGAAACTTGGGAAGATCTTCAAATACTAATTAACAAAATAGTAGAATGCAGTGAAGAACACGGATTATCACTTAACATAAGCAAAACAAAAATAATGCTAATATCTAAATCACCACAAAACTTCCCTGACATAACCGTGCATGATCAAAGAATCGAACGTGTAAGAAGATATAATTACCTGGGAACTGTTATCAACGAAAATAATGATTGCTCTGAAGAAATCAGAACCAGAATAGAGAAAGCTAGTGCCACATTTACTAAATTGAAAAAGGTGTTCTGCGGAAGAGATCTAAGTCTAAAACTTAAAATTCGCCTTTTGAGATGTTACGTTATGTCAGTTCTCCTCTACAGGATGGAAACATGGACATTGAAAAAGATCGATACCAAAAAGATAGAAGCATTTGAGTTGTGGATGTATCGTAGAATATTAAGAATACCCTGGACAGAGAAAGTAACAAATGTGGAGGTTTTGCGGAGAGTGCGGAAAGAAAAAGAGCTGATACTTACTGTTAAAAAGCGCAAACTACAATATTTGGGACATGTTATGAGGGGAGATAAATACCAGTTGCTGCAATTGATTATACAGGGAAAGATAATGGGAAAGAGATCTATAGGAAGAAGAAGGCATTCATGGTTGAAAAACTTGAGAGAATGGTACAATTGCACCAATTACCAACTGTTTAGATCTGCAGCATCAAAAATACGCATAGCTTTGATGATAGCCAAACTTCGGAACGAAGACGGCACTTGAAGAAGAAGAAATAGACTATGCATTAGTTAGACAAAGATACAGGAACGCAATTATATCCGCAAAAACCTATCCAAGTGCCGACATAGGATCAGACCATAACCCAGTAGTGACCAAAATTAGGCTCAAAATGAAAATAATAAAACGAAGAACAACAAATGCAAAAATCGATACAAGTAAATTAAGGAACCCACTCATAAAGCAACGCCTGGCAGATGAAATTAACAACGGATTCTTCTTCTTCCTAAAGTGCCTATCCCTTCCGGATGTTGGCGATCATCACGGCTATCTTTAGTTTGTTTACTGCAGCGCGGAAAAGTTCAGTGGTAGCCGTGCTATACCACTTTTGTAAATTTTGAAGCCAGGAAATACGTCTTCTTCACGGTCCTCTCTTACCATTATCCTTCCCTTGGAGAATTAGCTTTAGAAGGCCGTACCGTTCTTGATTTCTCGTTACATGTCCTAGATATTCCAACTTTTTGGTTTTAACGGTCATGAAAATTTCACATTCTTTTCTCATTCTACGCAGGACCTCCATATTAGTAACTCTGTCAACCCAGGATATACGTAAGATGCGCCTATAACACCACATTTCGAAAGCTTCGATCCGATTCATAGTTGCAATAGTCAGTGCCCACCCTTCCATTCCGTAGAGCAGAACTGTGAATATATAGCAGTTCAATAGGCGGCATTTTGTTTTTATTGATATGTCTTGAATGTTGAAAATGGTTCTTATTCTAACGAATGCTGCTTTTGCTTTTATTATTCGCTGTTTAATTTCTGTTGAGTGGTCCCATTGGCTATTTAAATTGGTACCTAGGCACCAATCTACAAATTCTATCTACAAATTCTGCAAAATACTGAGACGGAGAAAAAATGGTTATTAATAAAGACAGAAATAGATAAAAGTCAAAATGAAATTCTAAAACCAACCAGATATAAAAAGAAGCAATGGATGACGGAAGAAATTTTAGATTTAACGGAAAACAGACATTAATATAAGAACAAAAATAATCAGATGAACAAAAAAGTGGATAAATAAATAAAATACAGAATTTAGCGAAAGAACAATAGTTAAAAGAACAATGCGCAGAAATAGGAGAATACCAGAGAAGACATGATTGTTTTAACAAACATTAAAAAATTAAAGAATTAACTCATAAGAATAGACCAAGAAAACCGGGAATACTGAAAGATGTAAATGGAAAACGTGTTGAATACTAACGACAAATTAAAGAGATGGACAGAATACATCAATGAAGTGTTCAAAGGCAATAGAACAGAACAAATGCAGATAAAATTAGAAGGGGATATGGGTTTAAAGATATTAAAACAGGAAATTAAAATGGCCTTAAAAACAGCAAAAATGGTAAAACATTAGGACCAGACCAAATCCATATAGAAATCTTAAATTGCATGAATAATGAAACCTTAGACATCACAGTAGACTTATTTAATTCAGTATACAAAACAGGACACATACCGAAACAATGGTTACTCTTCACCTTTTGTGCTATCCCTAAATATACAAACGCTAACTATTGCAGTGAATACAGAACAATATCATTATTAAATCACATTCTCAAATCATTAGGAAAAAGGAATAGATGATAATCAGTTTGGGTTCAAAAACGAACTAGAAACCAGAGAAGCGTTAGTTGCTTTTAATGTGTTAGCTTAAAGATGCATGGATATAAATGTTGATGTGCATGTTTGTTACGTTGATTTTGAAGAAGCATTTGACAAAGTAAGACATGAAAAATTAGTCCAAATTCTAAAGACAAAAAACATAGATCATAGGGAGTAGGTTTGTTATTACGAATAATAACAAACCTCCACCGGTATCAAAGAGCACAAATCGTAATAGATAACGAACCCAGTCTAGAAATTGAAATCAGGAGAGGCATGGATGTATTATGTCCCCATTACTATTTAATGTATATAGCGAAGCCATTTTTGAAGAAGCATTAGTATCTCAAAGTGAAGGAATAATAATTACCGGAAGATCTATTAACAACATAAGATATGCAGATGACACCGTGATTATGGCCAGTTCTGCTGAACAACTCCAATTACTGCTAAAAAAACAAACAGTTTCTGTGAAAAATATGGACTAAAAATGAATATAACAAAGACTAAATACATGATAATAACAAAGAAAACAAATATACCAACAAACATACATTTGGGAAATGTACCGATAGAAAGGGTTGATAAATACAAATACCTAGGAAACTGGATTTCAGACAATAATGATTAAACAACCAAAATAACAGTTAGGATAGAAAAAGCCTGAAATGCGTTTGTAAAAATGAAAACAATTCTCTGCAACACAGATCTTAGATTAGAACTGATATTAAGAGCACTGAGATGCTACGTGTTTTCGATACTGCAATATGGACTTGACAGCTGAACATTGAAGCAAGAACACATAAATAAGTTACAGTCCTTTGAAATATGGTGTTACAGGATGATGTTTAGAATAGCAAGGATACGAAAGAAAAGTAATACGGAAGTGTTGCGAGAAATGGGCAAAGAATGCGAAATAATAAACACAATAAAAATAAGAAAGTTTCAATATCTGGGACACGTAATGAGGGGACAGCGATATGAACTGCTAAGGCTGATAATACAAGAAAAGATAAGAGGTGGAAGGAGTATTGAAAAATGGAGAGTGTCATGATTGAAGCATTTAAGGGACTGGTTTAAATGCAGTTTTATAGAACTCTTCAGAGCAGCAGTAGATAAAGTAAAGATAATGATGATAATATCCTACCTCCGATTGGGAGACGGCACTTAAAGAAGAAGATTAGAACCAATATTTCATTTTTTTTTCTTCAGTTACCTTCTTTCTTTTAGTTTTTTTCCACTTTCTTCTCAATGGAATATCTAGTGGTGTTTATCTTCCACCAACTTGGAAGTTGGTATTTATATACAAAGGTATTTCCTACCTTTTTCTATTGTACCTTTCATTTTTTAGCTTTTTATATTATTTACGCATATAAATTTCGTATTCTCGCACAACTTTTCCAATTTGGCAATTTACGTATTCCTGTTTTGCTTTAATGATAAACATTAAAACTATGCATAAAAATGCAAATATATATTTACTCATCCATTAACAAATAAATCGCTATTCTATACAGTTACTGTGAACGTTCGTTATTACAGATAGGTTTTATTTAATGTTGTAACGACCGCTCATCGGCTATTGACAAAAAGGCTTTTAATATTAAAATTATTAGCAAATACATTGGGAAATTATTGAGTTACCATTAGGTCAGGGTTGGTCAAGTTACATTTAAATTTTATTACATAAAAAACAAAAAACAAGTACACTTATAACAAAACACTTTTATTTAAGTACATTTAGTAATACATATCTATATAATAGAGTTTATTATTTAACTAGAATATAGTTATAGTTCATATTCATGAGGTAAGGGGCAAAGGAGTAGGATGCGAAAATATGGAGTTGATTCCAGTTTACTCCACTTAGCCTCTTCTACTCAAATCCGACTCTCCCCTTCATGTTGGTGTCCCCTGTTAAACCAAGCAACCCAACTAAAGATCCGATATCCAACCCGAGTGAAAGGTTGAGTTGGCAACTGACAAGGGCGGGTGATCTTGTCCTCCAGGTTGGAGGTTGGGCAGTGGGTTAACTTTAAAACAATCAGCCGGAAGGACTTTGGTCGACGACTTGGTGACAACGTACGCTGTATAGGGCAGGTAAACTAAGAAGTCTGTCCAATAAAGTTAATGACTTTTTAGTAGACATTATAGCTCTTCAAGAAATGAGGTGGACAGGTGGTGCTAGCCTAGAAAAAAAAAAGACTACACTCTCTACTACAGCGGAGGTAAAAATGATCATATTTTTGGCGTGGCCACTGTGACCACTGGTACTGACCCACGATCGGCGAGCATAGTCTTCATGCTGTCAGTGACTTGATTAAACTCGCAGCGTGCTAAAATCTAAATACGCTAGGGATAACTACAGAAAAATTTTAAATGAAGAGCTGACAAGAAACGACGAAAATTTAAGTATAGAAGAACACTGGACCAAATGCAAGGAAGCTATCCATATAGCGGCTAAGGGCTTTTTAAAACCTAACCAGGTTAAAATAAACGAAGATTGGTTTGACTAAGAATGAAGATCCACTAACCAATACAAAAATGAAGTATTTAAGAGATTTCAGCAGCGCAGAACAGATCAAACCTAAAAGACTATGAAAGTCTTAGACGAGAAGAAAAAAGGACATTCAGAAGAAAAAAGAAACAGCCATACGAAAATTCCCTAAACGGGGTTGTTAGCCACCACAATAAAAAAGACACTTTGAAGAACTGCTTAGCTACAGTCGTGAAGAAGACCAAATAGAAATTACTTTGCCTGATGTGGATGAAAACGCTCAAGAGCCGCCCCCCACTGAAGAAGAAATTAGAGAAGCCATTTCAAAACTGAAAAATAACAAAGCTCTAGTTTGGACAATCTTCCTGCTAAATCCTTTAAAAATGGTGGTGACACTATTAAAACACATACATAAATTAGTAACCAAAATCAGGCAACGGAAGAAAACGTCCACAGACTGTAAATTAGGTGTAATGTATCCTCTTTACAAAAATGGATATATGATGGTGTGTGATAATTATAGAGGCATCACCCTACTTAACGTAGCATATCAAGTATTGTCCAATGTATTGTACAGAAGGTTGATCCCCTATGCTGAACAAATAGTTGGGAACTACCAGTGCGGTTTCCGACCCAATAAATCAACAACGGATCAAATCTTCACAGTCAGGCAGATTCTTGAGAAAACGCTTAAGTTCGGAGTTAACACCCACTACATATTCGTGGATTTCAAAGCCGCATACGACTTACTCATCAGACAAAAACTTCTACAGGGTATGGTGGAATTTAAAATGCCCCTTCATCTTGTTCAACTAAAACTTATACTCATAGGCGTAGAGAGTGTAGTTAGAATGCAGTGCAGGGGAATGCAGGGAGATGGACTGTCGTGTCTCTTATTTAACAGTGCACTAGAAAAAGTAATTTGAGAGTGCCATATTAATACGAATGACATCTATCTATACAGCCCTTAAAATCCATCCTTGGATATAGGCCTCCTCTTCCTTCTTCCATGCCTCTCTATCTTGGGCAATTTGCATCCATTTTGACCCGGCGTGTTTCTTCAGGTCATCTGACCATCGCATTTGTGGCCTTCCCCTTTTACGTTTGTGATTCCATGGTCTCCAATGTATAATTGTTTTAGTCCATCTTTCATCTTTCTGCCTTAGGGTGTGTCCGGCGAACTTCCATTTAAGCTTTGCTACTTGGGTTGAGACATCTTTCACTTTTGTTTTATTACGGATCCATTCGTTTCTTTTTTGTCTGATAGTTTAATGTTCAGCATTTGCCTTTCCATGGATCTTTCTGTCTTTGCTATTTTTTCCATATTTTCCTTTGTAAACGTCCATGTCTGAGAGCCATATGTGAGGACAGGGAGTATACATTGATTGAAGACTCTCGTTTTTAAGTATTGGGGGTATTTTGAATTCTTTAGAATATAAGACATTTTTCCGAATGATGCCCAGGCCAATCTTATTCTTCTCTTTATTTCTTCGGTCTGATTTTCTTTATTTAATTTAGTGATTTGGCCTAGATATATATACTCTTTTACTTGTTCTATTTTTGTTTGTGCCACTGTAATCATAAGTTCTTCTGGTTGATTGGTCATGGTTTTTGTTTTACTATAATTCATCTTGAGTCCAATTTTTGTCGATTCTCTATCTAGTTCTTCCATCATTCTTTGTAATTCTTCACTTTTTTCTGTTATTAATACAATATCATCAGCATATCGTAAATGATTCAGATTTAGCCCGTTTATATTAATTCCCAAGTCATCCCAGTGTAGTCGTTTAAAAACATCTTCTAGCGCTTGGTTAAATAACTTGGGCGATATGGTATCTCCTTGTCTTACTCCTCGGTTTATTTTAATAGGCTCCGTGCTTACGAATGACATAATCTTTAATAAATCTGTTAAAGTGGTTGGATATGCAGCTGACATAGACATTATTGCTAGGTCCACAGAATCTTTGATCGAATCATTTCGATCTTTAAGATCACCTTCACTGACACTGGGATTAAAAACAAACGCACAGAAAACTAAGTATATGTATTGTACTAGATTAGGCAACCAGATACCAAGATTATTAATTGATGATCTGGAACTGGAAGATGTGGACACCATCGTCTACCTGGGCGCGCTGCTTACCAAAGACAACAATGTCAGCGAAAAATTAAAAAAAGAATAGTGCTTGCCAATAAGTGCTATTATGGCTTAAGAAAACAGGTGGCCCCAAAACTACCCAGGAAAATTAAAGTTATTATAAAACGCTAATAACGCCAGTATTAACTCAGGAGTCAAAAACGTGGTCACTTACAAAAAACAACGAAGAATTGCTTAAACGTTCCGTGAGAAAAATTCTAAGGAAAATATATGAAGGAATCCAAGAACAGGGTTTGTAGCGTAGGCGCTACAGCTTTGAGTTATACAGAAGTTTTGAGGAAACTGAAGTTGTTAAATGTATTAAATTAGCACGCCTTCGATAGATAGGACATGTAATTAGGCGAGATGAAGACGCAACGATCAGAAAAATTTTCGACCGAAGAGGACCAGTGGGAAAACGAGCCAGAGAAAGAGGAAGACTAAAACTTAGGTATCAAGATAACATAGAGGATGATCTAAAATCCATCGGAGTTAAAGCATGGATAAGAGTTGCCAGAAACAGGGACGAATGGAAGATTATTCTGAAGAAGGTTTTGGCTCATAACGAATTGTAATGCCACTGATAGTAAATATTCATGAGGCTATAAGTAATAGAATAGCCATTACTTGTATACAGCTAAAATACTGTTAATGCTTCACGACCGTTTTTATGAAAATACATTTTTTAAGGTTAATATGGGAGTGGCACAAGAGTGGCGCAATAGGTAAAAACTGGTTTTAAGAAAAAAAATATTTATATTTTTTAAAATTTGACCGTTTTCTGTTTTTTAAAGGTTTCTGAACCTTACTTTTAAATTTCAACAATTGTTTTGACTCACGATTAGTTTAGCGTGAGATATATTTGCTATAAAAATATTATTTTATTAAATTAAAATAATATACGACGACAGTTTTCATAGAACTATTTATTGCTTACTAAACATGTTTACTAACAGTAACATGTAAACATAAACGAAACTGAGTTTTGTTTGATACTACTAAAAATACATTAAAATGACTAACCAAAAATCCCTAGCAGTGGGGAGAGAGTTACTAGGAACCATTTAGTTTTACCTTGGAGTAAAAACGTAAATTACAAAATCATTCATATTGTGATCAGAACCATATACAGACGCAGCGGATGCGACAACAATAGCCGACGGATTTGCCAGGTACATACTTTCTAATGGGAGGGATTATAATAGACACATTTATTCCAGAAATATGTAAAACTTATAAACATATTAACCCTTTAATAGATTTCCAGAAACTAAAATTTACCCAAAACTTTAAAAATTCTTGTTCTTCTAGTTCCATGACCGTTATCGATCGTTGGATATCATGTTGGCTACCATATTCGCTATCGTGACTTTATTGACAGCAGCTCTAAATAACGATGTAGTTGATTTTCCATACCATTGCCTTAGATTTTTCAGCCATGATGTTCTTCTTTTAACAGCACTACGATTACCTTGGATCTTTCCCTGAATGATCAGATGTAAAAGATCATATTTTTCAGGGTGTCTCATAATATGACCGAAGTATTCCAGCTTGCGTTTCTTTATTATATTGACCAGTTGTGTTGTTTGGTTCAGCCGTCTAAGGACCTCCTCATTTCTAACTCTGTCGACCCAGCTTATTTTCAGTAGTCGTCTGTATACCCACATCTCAAAGGCTGTCAAGCGTTTAAGCATAGCCTCAGTTAGGGTCCACGCTCCTACTCCATACAGCAAGACAGGAAAGATGTAGCAATATATCATACGAACTCTGAGGTCAATGTTAAGATCGTGACTGCAAAGTACGTTTCTCATTTTTACAAAGGCAGCTCGGGCTTGTTCTATTCGGCTTTTAATTTCTGCGGTTAGATCCCAGCTCTCATTGATATTACTGCCGAGATACACGAGTTTCTCTACTCTGTCCAGTGTGGCATCTCCGACTTTTATACCGTCATCATGTATATAATTTTGTTTGCTAACTATCATATATTTAGTTTTCTTAACGTTGAGTTTTAATCCATACTGATCACAAGTCTGTTTTATTTTGTTCATTAGATTTTGAAGGTCTTCTCCGCAATTGGCAAGGATTAAGGTATCGTCGGCATATCTAATATTGTTGACGGTTACTTCATTCACAATAATACTTTCGGTTGTCTCCATTGAGGCTTCCTTAAATATTTCCTCCGAATATAAGTTAAAAAGTAAAGGCGACAATATACAGCCTTGTCTCACTCCTCTTTTTATATTTATTTCATCCGACACTTCTTGTTCAACCTTTATTCTGCTGTTTCCAATATTTCTAGCATTTTGTTATGTCGGACTTTGTCAAAAGCTTTTTCAAAATCGATTGCACAAATATACACATTTTGATTTATATCTGTGCGTCTTTGTACTAGCACCTGTATACTAAACAAGGCTTCTCTTGTACCCAAGCCACTCCTAAACCCAAATTGAGTATTGCTTATTCTGTCCTCTAACAGCGTGTGTATTACTCGCAGAAAGATTTTCAAAACGTGACTCATCAGACTTATTGTCCGATAATCACCGCATGTCTTTGGACGATGTTTCTTAGGTATTGTGACAAATGTCGACTTTAACCAATCAGTTGGTAATATTCCAGTGTCATAAATTCTGTTAAAGAGATTACACAGAGCTTTAATTCAATTTTCTCCCAAAAACTTTAGTATTTCAGCACTTCATCGGGGCCAAGTGCTTTTCCATTTTTTGCCGTTTGTATTGAACGTCTTACCTCATTTTCAGTTATAGATGGACCTGATATAGCAATCGGTGTATAGTGTTCTACTCTCTCATCTTCAAATAATTTAGGAATGTAGTTTTCCCATTCTTTTAACTTTTCATTGATGTCTAATATTCTTTGTCCGTTTCTGTCTTCTAAACTTTGGGATACTTGTTTCCATTTGTTTCCAGCGACCTCTTTCTATTTCTTGTGCAGATGAAATGTATCGTGTTTCTTTTCATATTGTTGAATTTCATTACATTCTTTACTATGAAATTGTGTTTTCGCGTGTCTTATCTTCTGCCTGATTATTGCGTGGATCCTCTTGTATTCGTTTTTATCTTTATTTCTGACTTTTCTTCTTTGATCCATAAGTCTCAGTATTTCTTCTGTCATCCACCCTTGTTTTTTTCTTGCTTTTAGCGCACTCAATTTTGTTTCTTGAACAGTCTTTAAGATGTCTTTAATTCTCGTCCAGTTTTCGTCAGTACTTTCTTCTTTGCTTGATGTTAACTTCATCTTTTGTTCTAATATACTCGTTATTTCTTGTTTTACAGTATCATTTAGCATCGTTTGTCTATCAATAGTAACTGTTTGCTTATTCGTCCTTGCAACTCTTTTTAATCTCAGTCTTATTTTTCCTACTAAAATATTGTGATCTATTGGTACATCTGCCCCTGGATATGTTTTTACTGATAATACTGAATTTCTGTATCTCTTATTTATACATATGAAGTCTATTTGGTTACGAAAAACTCATTCAGGTGTATCTGCTGGTGATTTTCAGGTGTAAAGACGACGTTTTGGAAGTTTGAAAATTGTGTTTATTATTACTAATTGCTTTTCTACGCAAAAAGATGCCAACATATCAACTCTTTCATTTCGTATTCCCAGACCATATTTCCCTATGACATCTTCCTGTTCACCTTCACCAATCTTTGCATTAAAATCTCCCATGATAATATTGAGATCGTGTTTCTTGGTAGGTGCTACTACTTTTTCTAAATCATGATATAATTTTTCAATTTCTTCTTGTTCATAGTCTTGTGTGGGTGCATATACTTGTAATATGTTCACAATGATTGTTGTTGATTGTATTTGTATCATCAGTATCCTGTCTGAGAATAGGAAGACGTTTTTTATTTAGGCTCTAGGTGGTTTCCCGTTGCCTTCCTAGAGTGTGTAATAGAAGAAAATATAGTGACCCGCCTGCCCTCGAAAACCTAATAGCCATTCGGGGTCGGAAGAAACAAGAGTTAGCCAAGAGAGGCCGATAGGAAAGATTAAAGACATTTCACTCAAGACAAGTTAAAAAAGAGTGAAATATGAAGGCCCTTATGATGCGCCAGGTGCGTTTCATAATCGTATGAGTATTAATACACTTTGTGTTCCCGCTCATACCTCGGGGTATTGACTACAGACTGTATGGCTCGTCCAGCATGCCATAGCATGGAGGGAAGGGCGCATGACATTTTTTACAATGTAGTCACCTCAACTCTACGGTCTGACAACATTAAAAATTACAACTATGAATCTAAATAAAACAAAATCGAAAAAATTTATGAACTAAATTATAATGAGACGGAACAACATCTTAAATTAATACATTTCATTTCACATTAATATCACAAAAGTAAAATTTTTAAAAATATTTTAAATCAAATTGTATTCTTCTTTGTAAATAAAAAAAAATTAAGTGCGTTTTAAAATCAAATATATTTTTACAATATTTGTACACAAAAAATAAATACAAGTCAAAACAATGTCCTTCACTATTTTTTTTATAAACATTTATCATTTGTTTGGAATCCTCCATAGCGAAATACACATTATCTTCTGTATCATTATTATTTGTACCCGTTGATCTAAATTTTTAACCTTTAGGTTTTTATAAAAAATATGTAAATAAAATAGTACATAGACTAACATATTTTGTAAAATGCTACATTAAGGCGATTTAATGTCTCTCCATTTTGGGTATAAAAGTAGAAGTTTTCTAATAAAAGTAGATATAGTGAGCTTTGTAATATCTCTATGTTTAAAATTACCATCTTGATTGTTAGATTTTTCATCATTAGTCTTGTTTTACAACCCTACGTGGGTCCTAGCCTCCTCAAGAATGCCTCTCTAGTCGTCTTTATTCATCGCCTTTGACCGCCAAGCACGTATTTCCATATTTCTCATGTCTTCATCGATGTTATTAAGGAACATTGTTCTGGGTCTTTCTCTTCTTCTCTGACCAATGGATCTATTAAGGAGCGTTTTTCTAGCTGGGCCATTTTGTTCCATCCGAATTCGCCCTCTTCTCTTGCCGATGGGTCTATCAAGGAGAATTTTTCTAGCTGGGTCATTTTGTTCCATCCGCATTACATGTCGTATCCACCTCAGATGTCCTATCTTAATATGTTTTATGATATCTGGTGCCTGGTATATTCTATAAAGTTTAAAGTTGTATCGTCTTCTCCACTCTTAATTGTTAGTCACTGCTCCATAGATTTGTCTTAGTACTTTTCTTTCGAAACATTTTAACATGTTTTTATTACTTGCTTAAATCCATGTCTCTGAACCATATGTTAGGACTGGGTATATTATTGTTTTGTATAGTTTTATTTTGGTATTGTATGATATAATTGTATAACATGCAGAAAAAGATAGGATCTGTTGTCCGTGAAAATTTTGCGGTTTCTCTCTGCGGTAGTATTATTTTCAGAGGTATAAAAATTATTTCACTGCTTCGATGATTTTCGTCGCATTTTAAAATTATCATTGTAATGTGTGTTACCAGATAGTAGACCCTATGTGTGTGCTTTATTGAGTAAGATTTATGATATGTGCTGCTACAGGGAATTTGTTTTTTTATACAGTATTTAAATACACAAGTGTATATATTTTTAAAAGTAATGGAATACTTTAAAACCTATAAAGTTCCTTTGCATAAGTCTGCCATATTTTGCCAGTATTTATAATTTAATATATTTGAATGATCCGAACCTGCTCTTGGAAAGGATAACGAGAGAATAATTGCAGAATTGTCACGATCAACAATTTTGGCGAATTAGACCAAAACAAATAATATATTTTTACAATTATTCATCATTTTGTAAATCGATAAAACAAACATTTGTTAATAATTTGGTGTAATTTATTCGTAATATTGTGTGTTTATTAAAATGAAGTTGCTCATTAAAAACTGTTAAACATGTAATTTTCGATACTAGTGATTATTATATATATATATATAATATATATATATATATATATATATATATATATATATATATATATATATAAATATATATATATATATATATATATATATATATAATATATATATATATATATTCTAAAATTAGTATTTCTTGGGTTTTGATTCAACAATAAATATATTACATTTGAAACTAGGTTTTATTTTCCATAGAAATCAACGTTTTGGCAGGAAACCCTTGCCTTTGTCAACATTCTAAAATATACACATAAAGTGACACATAAAAGTTGAATATCTAATATCTTATGGTTTACTGTCATTAGTGTATAATTATTTTTATATGGGCGTATGTTTATGTTTTCGAAAAAGATAAAGTGGATATATATTATGACTTTAAGAGCTGGTGTTATCTTAATTATTATTTAAATCAGATTGAAATATATTTTATTTGTAGGTTTTGTGTATCCTTTTTGTCATTTATTGCGTTGGTATTTCTTCTTATTTCTATTGATTCGTATATCTCCCGATTCTTTTTGTTTTGTTCGGTTTTAAAATTTTGATATTTTCGAAGTCAAATTTATGCCTCTTCTCATTTTCATGTTGTGTGAGCGCAGTGACGTTGTTGTTGTCATATTTGTGAGAACGAATTCTGGATTGAAGTAGTTGACTGGTTTGCTCAGTATAGATACCTTCACAGTTAATACATGGTATCTCGTAAAGAACATGTGATATTTTGTGTTTTTAGTTTAGTAAAACATTGATTTAAAAGGTTCTTGCCTTTGTAGGCCACTGTTACGTTATGTTTGGCTAAAAGATTTGTTAGTTGTTCGTATAAACCTTTTATGTATGGAAGTGATGTATGTGTAGTTTTGATACTGCTGGGTTTTAGGTTATTTGTATTGTTGTAAAGCCTATTAAGTCTTAATTTTAAAATAGTTTCGATTAGATGTTCTGAATACGAATTCTTTAGATGGACACTTTTGCTTTTTTTAATGCAGTTGGTCTGTATTCTGGATGTGTTAGTTGTATAGATTTATCAGCAAGACTTATAATTCCAGTCTTTTTATAGGAAAATATTTTGCTGAAATTTTAGCACTAGACGGGAAGTTATAAAATATAAATAAAATTGGTTTTTACAAAATTAAATCAAATAATGGTCACATTTCAAATTATAGTATTTAATATTAATTACTCAACGTCCCTGACTTACCGAAAAGAGAGATCTACAAGATAGATAGGAACAACCATAGTCTCTATTATAATGTAACAAACGAAAATGGAAGCTTATTATTAGACTTCACTGCTGGAGTCTGTGGACCAACCACAGAACAAATAATTCAATTTTAGATGATTTAAAGGTTAGCAAAAGTGCTGTCTAGCAAAGTACATCTCCAACAGTTAAAGTACTTGGTACATTGTATGAGAGAAGAACAAGAAAACATGAAAAGACTTAAAATATCACAAGAAAAATTCCCATTAAGATGGATCTACCAAATTAACGAAATATGCAAAAGACCTATGCATGAGTTGAAAAAAATAACCAGAGACAACTATCTTTGGATACGGAGAATAGAAGATATTCTGATGACTACTTCACTCCCTTCGAGGGTTCATAACTGAAGAGAGAAAGAGAGTCACACACAGAGAGAGAAATAGAGAGAGAGAGAGTGTGTGTGAGAGAGAGCGGAAAAGATTGCCCATTCTGATATCTTACAAAATAATGTATAAGGGTGTATCTAAAAGAAGATAGTTTTTTTCTTATTTCTTAAGATTTTGGACGTTTTAAACAGACGTTGATTTTTTGGAGTTTAGTTTTTGTATAAAGTCGTCTCAATTTTGCTTTTATGTTCTTCCTTATTTTTTGATTATTCTGATTAATTAATTTAACTCTCTTTTAACTTCTGGTTTCTTGCCTTATTTACCCTTTTAAACAATATATATTTTTTAGGTTATTTGAATTGTTCCTTGGAATCTTTCTTTTACAGTTGGTGTTTGTTCCGGTGTTATACTCCTTTCGATTGTATCATTATTTCGGCAGTGTCAATTTTTGAGATTGTGCCAATGTTTTCGTTTTTTAAATGATATCCAGTTTATTGTCATTTTTTGGTGGGTATGATTTTAAGTTTAATTCTGTTTTTCTACGTCTAATTTTTTATTAAATTGTGATTAACTCTTTCTTCTGCTAACGTTTGTGTACCAGACTGTATTTTACAGTTGGACAGGATTGTTATATCTACACTGTCTGTCTCCTACGGAAAAATATGTCGGTTCTTCTGGTCTTATTATCTATTATATTTGGTTTTTATTCTGGAGGTACCTACATAGTACTCTTTCATTATGTTTCGTTGACTCGAAATTTGTTGACCCTTCGTCATGAAAATTTAGTGATCTTTAGTTTAAATTACCTATTATTATCGTTTGCTCTTCAGTGTAAAGTATCGCATTAACATCTTCACTGTGAATTGTATGCTATGGTCTTACGTAAGCTAAGGTTATCTTACTTGTTCTTCCTTCTTGATTGACTCTTATTATTGGTGCTTCTATTATTAACAATTCATCTGGAGTAGGCATCCTCACGTGTTATATTCTATTTTTGATATAATTGGCAGATCCTTCTTAGTTTGTTCTGTGACCAGTTCTAGATGTTGTATCCTGAAATTTTTATTATTATTCAATTGTTGGTGTTAAATTATTCCAGAATATTTATATTTGTATTTCGTCTTCCTAACTTGCATGACAATATTCGCAAATGATCTCTTAGTTAATTAGCATGATTGATTACATATGTTTATCTGTTGGTTCGTTAGATCTATTGATTTCTGAAATAAATTTTATGGAAAAATCAAAATATTAGCTATTGCTGCTACTGATGCTTGTAGTTTTGTTATAGATGTTGTTATAGGTATTGTCTTTATGTAGCTGTCAGTATATTGAATGCGTATGAAAAAATTTTGGTTCAAATTCTTATCTAGTCTAACCGCTGCTTAAAGTAAATTATATGTACCCTCTACACTTCGCATTATGCGGCCGAATATGACGCATAATGAATAACACAGCAAAGTGTCCTGCCGCCATTAGATTGAATATTAGAAAGAACACAGTTGGGAAATGAAATTTTGAATATTTACAAGAAAAAATCTACCATTTACTCATTGAAATTTACAAAACTTCTGAAAATGATTAAGAACTTGTTTCCCAGGTATTTGTAATAAATTCGTAGGTAAATATTAAGCCACCTTTTTGAAACTAATTAATAAATAAAGGTGATGGTGTCAGATTAAAAAGAGATGACGATATCGTAAAAATCATGGACGTATAAACACAGATGGACTCAGTTATTTACATAAAATTGTGCAGTCAAAATTATTTGAATAGGTCACATTCTCATCACCTTCAACTGTTGTCACGTTTTGTTTTAAAATTTCTTATTCGCGAGTCGCTGAAAATATTACTCCGTATTTTATACTCAACAGGTGCTATTAAACCAAAATAATAATTTATTGGTTAGAATAATATATTTAATTGTAATCAAAATATCAAGTGTGAACATAGTGTGCATTATGATTTAATAATAGCGTATAATAGATATCAATCAATTATTTTATAAGTAGAAGCACTGAAAACTATTTATAAATGACAACGGTTGTTTACATTTCTCTGTCTTATGGATCTACGTCAAACTTCGAATGCTGTTTCATGTTTGTTTACTTTTTACAGTAGATAAAGAAAAGTTGTTTTTCGATATTTTGGCTGTATTTTGAGTGATATTTGTGAAAAGTGAAATAAAATAAACGAAATATTTACATCCCGATCTCTCATTTCATTTGTAAGTACATACAATTTACATTATTTAAGATGGGGAAATAAGGAAGCATGTTTGTTTACATTTTAATAGGCGTACTATTGGGTTTATTTATGTTCATTAATGTATTGAATAAGATATGAGTTCATGAAATTAGTGACATACATGACATGACATTTTTAAATTGTAAGTAGACATCATCTGATTAAAAAAGATCTGTTTAGTACCTTTTTAATTTAATATTTCTCATGGATACAAAGAAATTAGTTAAATGAATAAAATTTATTTATTTTTCTATGTAGGTTTCCAAATAATATTGACGATCGAACTATTTGGGTAGCAAATTTAGGAGAAAACATAAGGAATTTTTATTGTAGCATTATTTTGATACCTATTAAAAAATTAACTTAAATTCAACTATATTTAATTGTATTAATTTTAAAGCAAATAAAATTGTATTTTAATTTTTCTATAAAGAACTGATTTGTTAATAGTTAAACTCTCGTTTTATTTAATTCTTTGAACGTGTTTTTATACATTATTACTACTTCCAATTTTTAAAATCTGAATAATTACCCGCGAGTAAAAATTCAAGCACGCTTATGCTCATTGCGGAAGCGTCACATTCTATCGAAGGTTTAAAACATTGTGTGTTAAAGGCATCTTATTGCTGTGTCCATCTATGTTTATACGTCCATGGTAAAAATTTATACATGTATAGGTTGGACCAAACTTATTTACTTTGGACCAATTATATATTTATGTTTATTTAGGACAATTGAATAAATGTAATATTATTAATCATTTGACCACTTTTGAATATTTTTATGTGAATAAACGTTATTCTTAGTATAATATATCTGGAGTTGGCTCTAATGCACGTCACATAGTTAGGGACACGTAAACAGCAGATGCGCATCAATTTTTAATTATCTTTGCACAACTAATCCTGATAATTTATTCAATACTGTCTAGGACAACACACTACAGTATTTTTGGGGGAGATTGAAACTTTTAGGGGGAGTTATTTTAAGAAGCGAAAAAGTAAGGGCTTGTACAGTCATAAAAGTGACTATATTGGCAGCAAAGAACCCACTTACCAAATCAAAGCTAGTAAACAACTGTATGAATTTCTTTAATAATTTAGCACGTTATAATAAATTGTCCATAATATGATGAAGTAAGCTGTACCCGAAAACGAACTAGCAGGCGAACCAGCTTTTATTGTAAAATTTAATTAAATCCAATTAAGTTTTAAACTAATACATTAAAGCAATATAATTAAATTTAAAATTAACAAAAAACACCAAATTAGCTATTATTTAAATTAAACAAACATCAATCTGCGAGCGACTAAAATTACTACCAAACACTTGTTACTAATCTAAATTAATCGGATTCCCAATCCTTTGGTTGATTTCATTAAATCAACATGTTTGTTTATAATTTCAAAAGTCAATGACGGTTATTCATAGCTACTGCGGGATTTGAATATTTGTTAATACACTACGTTATATATCAAGTCTTATTTTTTATTCGGTTACAGGATTACTTGCAAGCAAATTAAAAATTAAAAAGTATTGTATACACCACTTTATATAGGTATGTTGTAACAGACAATAGCAACTTATCTTTAGAAATATAAACCCAAATAAAATTATATTTGTATTCTGCAACAGGATTAGTTGCTAACTTTTGCAACATCAAGTGAGGCCAAAAAATGGTATGATTTAAAAATTTTTATAGAGCTAAAGATTGTTACTATGTTTAGGACACAACTATGCTGCAAACTCCTGTCATGGCGTTGGAATATTTTCATGTACAGAAAGAAATGTGGATCGTCTCCGTCACTGGTTTTCTTATACAATAATACCTATGTAATTTTTGTGCATAAATAATTATTTCAGAGATTTGTTGTTCTTATTTAAACACCTTATTTACTGATCAAGTCTTATATTGAAGATTGAAATTTTCTCTTTAAAACTTCAAAAATAATTTTTGACGTGAAGATAAATACAGATGCTAATATTACAAAGACATTGCAAAGACATTGTCTGTCATACCTCCGCCATAGTTCTTTTACGATCGCCGTAACTTTCTGTAAGGGTAATATTTCTCAAAAAGATACTAATGCAGACTTCTAAATCGGTATGACCCAATAAATGCATTTAATATTGACATATCCAATGGTAACTATGAACTTATTGTTTGCTTGCAACGGAAGTTGACATGTCTTCACAGCCTACTTGATTTTTGGCAATATACTGAGTATAGTCATTACACTTTATTTTATTGTATTTTTATTATTATCTGAGCCCATTACAAAGCCATTATCATTTAAAAATGGAATTGGTTATCGTTACTCAATAAACAATTTACCTTTTATATCGTACAACAATAGGCCACTTAATACGAGCATTTGTTGTAATTATGTTATTTGTTTGTCCTTAAGGCTGTTTTCGCAGTTATAGCATACTGCGATTTGAAGTGGGCGTATCACTTACTTTTCTACACTGCTATGTCAGACCCTACGTGACTTCCTAATACATAGTTTGGATGTTTATTCAGTGGCGCCGGCCCACGGGTTGTTTAAAATAAATGCATTATTCTCCATTCAAATTAGTTTTGTCGGAATACTTTTTTTTAGATTAATTATCGTAGATAATGTTTTAAAAAGAATTAATCACATTTTTAATTTATATGTATTAGCTAAACATAGTATTAAATAAAAATTTGTGAAACGTGACTGCAAAAAACACCATGGTGTTTATTTATAATAAATTTAAATTTTGCTATATTAATATTAATATATAATTAATATTTTGTTAATATTTGTTAGAGAAAACTGATATTAGGGTAGTAAAAATTAAACAAAAAATATTTTTATTTATCTATAAAAAATTGGTACCTGCGAAACCATCATAATAGTAAATGTATTTATCTGGCAAGTATTTCGAGGCGACGCAATGCGAGGAAAAAGTTCTCTGAATGGAATATACATTATTTTAATATATTTATAGGTTGCAATTACATAAGAAAAGTATCCAATTGATGAATAAAACACAAATCGTGGATAGTTATTTCATCATATCAGTGGCATTTCAGCTCGTCATGAGCCAAAGGCTTTTCAGAACAATCTTCCATTCGCCCCTGCCTCTGGCAACTTTCTCCATGCTTTAACTCCGATGGATTTTAGATCATCCTCTATGTTATCTTGATACCTAAGTTTTGGTCTTCCTCTGGATCGTCTTCCCACTGGTCCTCTTCGGTCGAAATTTTTTCTGATCGTTTCATCTTCATCTCGCCTAATTACATGTCCTATCAATCAAAGGCGTACTAATTTAATAAATTTTACAACGTCAGGTACTACACCTGAAGAAGCATCGTAGTTTACTTTATACGATCTTTTTGACCAAGCACCATCAGCTATAACGGTTATTAACCCATTTCCGTCGGAATCTACTTCACCAATTTCTTTGGCTAAAGCTAATTCCTCCCGTCCAGCCTCTTCTAAGGAATCATAAAGTGTTTGGCCGATGATATCTGCAACTGTTTCCGTATGTTTTGCATACTGCCTGTAGGAAATCACAGGTATATTTAATGCAGCGTGCTGCTGCTGTATGTCTGAATAACCAGAACCATTCAAGTTCAGTGAATTGTTACCAGAATCCTATGTTGCTATCTCCTTTTCAATATTCCACATTTGACATTTAAAAGTCAATGTACTTATCAATCAGTCCATTTTTTCTTTGACAATCTCCATATTAGAAAAGTTGCATGAAAATGGAGAATGATTATTCAACCCTTGAATAGGTATATATATATATATATATATATATATATATATAATATATATATATATATATATATATATATATATATATATATATATAAGGATCACTCAACAGAGTGGTGGGCTCTTATATCGGTCAATTTGTAGGTGGAGAAATGAAAGACAAAGTTGATGTGCCACTCTATCTATTTTGAAAACGTTTCGCTTTCGTATTCTGAAAGCATCATCAGTTCATTCTAAAAAGTATAATATAAGAACCACACAATCATGGAAAAGATGTTACAGGTGTTACCTTAAAAAGACATGTAGCAGTCAAAGATGTTAACAAGCTTATGAATTAAACTTGAATAAATGGACAATATAAAGTAGAAATGTATAAACATTTAATTTACTAACAACATTTAGTGACTTATTAAAAAATTAGCACAGTGAGTGACCATGTGGTCAGAAGTATAAAAAATATATATTAAATTATAACGTAGTTGATGCAAAGAACTAAGAAAATCAACGATTAACTTCCAACAATAGATAATTATTAAATTTTAATTTTAACTTTTGGTAGCATTATTAAAAGATGTTAATATAATTTAAAAATAAAATAAGTGTAAAAGAATGAAGTTACCGGTCTAAGCCTTACACCTGCTACCAGGAAAATGGCGTTAGATTGAACAGACTGACACAGATCTACGAAAAGACAGCCAACCTTGAGGTTGAAATTATTTCAACAGAACAGCAAGGTCAGAGGTACCACCTCAAATAATTGAGCGGTTTATTTAAAAGTTAATGAGCTTTGGATGACAGCCCGCTTGTAAGAGACAATCCAATGAAAGAGACTGATATAGTAATAACAATCACTCGCATTAGCCCGTCTAAAAACAAACAAACAGGAGAATTTCATTCAAACTCTTATATTTAAATTTATGTTAAACATTGTGGCTGAAGAAATTTTTGCCAACAGGTGAATAACAATTAGATAATTTCCAACAGTCTAAGCTTCATACACTTAGATCTGTAATTTGTAAAGGATTCTATGAATCAATTACAATGTTAATATTATTACTATACTATTAAATAGTGACTGGTTCACACTCATATGGACAAATTATAATGTAGAGGTAACCTTGTAATGAAAGTTGCCTATATTTAAGTAATTGCTATAAAGAATTGAGTGTTATAGTTTATTTTATATTAGTTATTTATTTACTATGTTATATTATTCAATGAAAAATTTTGTGTTCAAATATGTATATTACATGATAATTATATTGAAAATGAAAGTAAAGCCTAGTTCTGCAATATTAGAGCATGATAAATTTGGCTCAAGTTACTTATGTCAGTTCTCTTATTTAGAGAATTAGGATGTTTAAGAATTGAACACATTTCTAAAAACTGTCTTTTAAATAGATTACGTTCAGTGCCAAGAATCTTAACTTCATTAAAATCCACTTTATGTTTGGTGCTAATAGCATGATGTGCGAGAGCACACGTATTTTTTGATAAATTAATATCACTACGATGGGAAGTAAGACGACCTTTTAAAGATCTACCGGTCTGGCCAATGTAGCACAATTCACAGTCAGAGCATGGAAGGTGGTAAATTGTATTGACTTGTTCTAAAGTAGACAATGGTGTTTTAGTTTTTGAAAAAAGATTTCTAACAGTTTTTGCGTTCTTGACAGCAATTTTAACAGGAATGTTATTTTGTTTATACAGTTTAATAAGTTTCTCAGTAACTTGAGGAAAATAAGGTAGAGAAGAATAATGGATAATAGGATTCTCAGACTCAGTATCAGGCAGAACAATGCTATTAATTGAGTTATTTGAAATAGTTCTGAGTTGGTCACCATTGGGTATGTCATCAAACGAGGAACCATAGCTTTGTGTGTAAAGGTATTTGTTTATGATTGATGATGGATATGAGTTCTGTATTAGAATATTTCTTAATAACTTAAGGGATTCCCTTCGATTAATTGGATGTGTCAATTTATGTAATCTGCAGCTTAAAGCTTGTATAAGGTTTAGTTTATACTTCATAGGGTGACAGGAGTGGTAATTAAGGAACCTATTTGAGGCCATGGGTTTTCTATACCAACTTGTGGTTAGGGTGTTATCTCCCATTCTAATGACACGCATGTCTAAGAAGGGAATGCTATTGGTGATGCTGTCCTCAAGTTCAACAGTGAACTGTAAATGAGGATCAAACTCATTAAAGAAGGATAAGGTACCCTGAACCTTGTCAGGTGGTAGGGCTAATAATAAATCATCCACATACCTCTTAATAAAAGGGATTTGAACATCCAAACGACCCAATCGGTCAGAAACTAAATCATCCAATACATAGTTGACTAGGATAGGAGAGATTGAGGAACCCATAGGTGTGCCAAAAATTTGAAGGTAATATTTGTCATCAAAGACCAAGAAATTAGTATCAAATACTAGTTGCAAGAGTTCTGCAAATACATCCCAGGAAACAGGACAGTTAGGTTTAATTGAATTCCAGTGGTTTTTTAAGGAAGTGATAACACTGGACAAAGGTAAGTTGGTGAAGAGAGAAACCACATCAAAACTTACTAAAATGTAACCTGGTGGTAATTTGAAATTGTTAATAAATTCACTAAAGTTAAACGAATCAACAATATTAAAGTCATTATTGTAATTATATGACTTTGAAAGGATGTCAGTTAGAAATTTAGCAATATTGATATTAGGTGAATTAATTGAGGACACAATAGGTCTCATGCTCAGTGTAGGTTTATGTATCTTTGGCAGACAATAAAATCTAGGAGCATATCCATCATAATTATGTAAAGTTTTAGCTAAAGGTTGATCTATGATCTTAATATTTTTCAAATGTGTTATAAATTTATTTATTTTATTTGTGAATTTAGAGCAAGGGTTAGTTGAAAGTGGTTGATAATATCTATCATCATCTAACAGTGATTTACTCAAACTGAAATATTGATCTCTATCCATAAGAACAGTAGCATTACCTTTGTCACTCGTGAGAACGAGAAGATTAGGGTGGGTTTTTAAAAACGATACCGTCTCCCTGTAAACCTTATCTATCTCCGATATGGGTTGCCTAGGGCGTTTAGTGAAATTTAACAAGATGTTGTTAGAAGAAGACCTAAGAGATAAAAGGTCAGAGTTGTCCGCATGAGACAAAATATTCTCAACATCAGCTAAGATTCTACTAATTGAGTAGTCCTTGAAAGTTGGTTGAAGGCCAAATTTAGGACCCAAAGATAACAACTTCAATATGTCTGGAGGAACCTCAGTATTAGATAAATTTTTAATCCATTTGGGATTAAATGGATTTTTTTAAAATCAGGAGTGTCTAAGTTATTAAGTTTATTTTTAAGGTGTGCCATGGATTTATTATAAATGTAATTAAATTTTTTATGTAAAGAAGCCTCAAAAGTGTCCAACAAATTGTCAGGTAAATGATTGTCCAGAAAGGAAGTAACATTATTTATTTGAAAAGTTAAAGATTTAATATCTGTGTGAACCTTAGAAATATGGAAATTAAGTAATCGTACCCTCACCTGTCTATTTAAAACTTGGCTTCTGTGATATAGTCTGTTGTCTGTGGAGCTAGATGTGGATGCATAATTTATATATATATATATATATATATATATATATATATATATATAAATTATGATATATATATATATATATATATATTATATATATATATATATATATGTATAATAAAAGCTTTTATAAACGGTTGTAATATAAATAATAAATACTAAAGCAGTGCAATTGCTCTCCTTTTCCTTGACATAGGACGTTTACTGGGACTCATTTTTATCTTTTCTCTTATAACTTATATCACTAACCTAATGTAATACTTAAAAATACGCGTAAACTAAAGAACTTTTAACTTATACCACTAAACTAATAATATATTACTTAACATACACGTAAACTGAATAATTTCAATGTTTTCAAAATAAATAAGAATACTGTAAACTGTAAAAACTAAGCAAGTTGATAAAGAAAATACAAGAATGAAAGAACTAAAATGGATTCTAATTCAAGCGAACTAACTGACCGTACCCATAGAGAAATAAAAATAAGACCGTACCGTACGCTCATGTGATTTGACGTCACTATTGCGATAACGATCAAGCTCAGCGACAATGATGAGGAACACGTTTCACTATTAGATTTCAGTATTTTTTAGCAATTTTCTTCAAAGTTTGAATACGCTTTTCTCGATTATTACTGGACACAGAAAGGTGAAAAAAGAATCAACGATTACAGAAAAAAAAACTCTTTCAACTGATGGGCGTGAAAAGTTTGGTTATAATAGAACGTTAAACAGTATAATCCAATTTTTCAACAGAAAATTCAAAAAAATAAAAAAAGTAAAACCATCAGTTTAAAGGCAACATAATTTCGTATAACATGTCCAAATTTCGAGACATTTCGTCGATAAATAACAGAGAAAAAATTTTGGTGCACCGATAAAACAGCCTTAATATAAAACGACTTCTTTAATAAATTTCTTTGTAAAATAGTTTTAAATTAAATTCGAAGAAATACGAGCACTGGTTTCCTTAACAATTTATAAACTGAAGTTTGAATGTCATGAGAATATGAGGTGGTACGGTTGTACTCAGAAAAATATGAGCTTTTAATTTTTTAGATAAAAATATGCCCTTTCTATATAAAAAAATATCGATGTAGTCACATGTGATAAAATGGTGGAGATAAAATTTATTTTTTTTCAAAAATATTAAAAAAACAAAAATAAAAATAGACCTGTCAGAATTTTAACTCTAAAAATATTTAAGTCATGAGATAGTAGATTGTTTTGATACTTTATGTATTTATACACTCTATATATTTATAATAAAGATATTTACCGCCGGAAACCAACATAATATTAGGAGACTTTAACGCCAAGATTGGAAAAGGAAAAGAAGATGACACGGTGGGGGAGTTTGGCCTCGGAATAAGAAATGAGAGGGGAGATAGACTGCTTCAGTTCTGCAAAGAAAATCAGTACAGTATAATGAACAGCTTTTTCAAGTTACCACCCAGACGTCTCTACACGTGGAAATCTCCAACAGATGGAATAGAAGGACGCATCACAAGAAATCAAATTGATTACATAATGATCAACAAAAGATACAAAAACGCAGTAAAAGCATGCAAGATATACCCCGGAGCTGACATATTCACCGACCACAATCTTCTTCTTGCAACAATTAGGATAGAATTTAAAAGAACAAAAAGAAATAAGCAAATAATAGCTATTAACCCAGATAAGCTTAAAGAAGAATCCACTAGTAATAAAATACAGGAAGAAATACATAGACACTTGAGTAACAGAACAGTACAATCGACACAAACTCCCGAGGAAGAGTGGCACTATATTGAGAAAACACTTACAAGAGTAACAGAAGACTACCTCAAACAAGATACACGAAAAAAAAAACAAACCATGGATGACAGAAGAAATTCTAAACATGATGGACGAAAGAAGACAATACAGAGGTAAAAATGAAACAACATACAAGCAAATACACAAGAATATCAGAATAAAGATCCAACAAGCCAAAGAAACTTGGCTAAGTGAAAGATGTCAAGAAATTGAAGAGTTGGAACAAAGACATGATACTTTCAATTTACATAAAAAAGTAAAAGAAGTCGCTGGAATATTTAAACAAACTCCTACGTCTTTCATCGAAGATAAACATGGAAACCCGCTACTGAACATAGAAGATCAAATAGGTAGATGGAGAGAATACGTGGAAGAGATGTTTCAAGACAGAGAGAGGACGAACATTTACATGAAGGAGGCATCGAATGGACCTTATATTACAAAGCAAAAAATTATCAAAGCGGCAAATCAGATAAAGAACGGAAAGTCTGTTTGGGGAAGATAATATCCCAATTGAAATAATAAAGATATTGCTAGACGAACACATCGAAGTAATGGAAGTATATTATTTCGTATATATTTAACAAAATATACGAAACAGGCATTATACCAAATGATTGGCTGACATCGGTGTTTATACCACTACCAAAGAAGAAAAACTCCAAGAAATGTGAAGACCATAGGATTATTAGCCTGATGAATCATGTATCGAAACTTTTCCTACGAGTAATACACAATAGAGTATACAATAAACTAGATGAACACACTGGTCAAACTTAGTTTGGTTTTAAGAATGGATTCGGAACAAGAGAAGCACTTTTTTCAATACGTGTGCTAGTTGAAAGATGTAGAGATCTTGATTCTGATGTATACTTGTGTTTTATAGACTTTCAGAAGGCGTTTGACCTGGTGAAACATGATAAACTAGTAGATATTTTAAGGTCATGTAATATCGACGATAAAGACTTAAGGATCATTTCAAACTTCTACCAAGAACAAAAGGCTAAAATCAGAATAAAAAGCGAAACATCTGGAAAAATTAATATCGAGAAGGAAGTAAGACAGGGATGTGTCCTACCAACTTTTGCTGTTCAATGTTTACTCTGAGAAGATATTTCAGAAAGCTTTGGAAGGCACCTCGGATGGTATAATTATAAACGGGCAATGTATAAATAACCTGCGATATGCTGATAACACTATCATACTGGCAAATAATGCTGAAGACCTGCAACGCTTAAGGGACCGAGTAACGACAGCCTGTAGAGAGTTTGGAATGAAATTGAATACAAAGAAGACAAAAACAATGGTCATCAGCAAGCACCAAAACAGAGGGTGAAGGTCAATGTCGACGGAACAGATCTGGAAAGAGTAACAAGAACAACGTACCTTGATTACTTTGAGTAACAAAGTAATCTTGATGAAACTTGGAACCACTTACTAGAGATAAGAATACGCCTGGAAAAGGCACGTACAATGTTTTACAAAATGCAAAAAGTTTTATGCAACCGCCAGCTGGGCATCTCATTGAGAACTAGAATACTTAAGTGCTATGTTTTCTCCACCTTGCTCTATGGTGTTGAAGCCTGAACAATGACAGAAGCAACACAAAAAAGAATCAAAGCATTCGAACTCTGGTGTTACCGTAAAATTCTCAGAATATCCTACATGAGCCATACGACAAATGCGGAAGTCTTGCGGAGGATGAATAAGGAAAGATAGCTTATGCTTATAATAAAAGAACGGAAAACATAATATTTTGGTCAGATCATAAGAAATCAAAAGTATGAACTGCTCCAACTTATAATCGAAGACAAAGTCAATAGCAAAAGAGGACCAGGAAGAAGGCGCAACTCTTGGCTTAAAAACCTACGGCAATGGATGAACATGACCTCCATAGAACTATTCAGGGTTGCTACAAATAAGATTAAATGGGCAAATGTAATGGCCAACGTCCTTAACGATAAGGCACCGTAAGAAGAAGACCGCCGAACAGTAAAGCCTCACCAACCAAAGCAAAAGTGGCGTTCCAAAAATACTTATGATTTAAATCAAATTGTTAAAGATAGAATCTAGGTGCACACAATTTACTAAACAATGATATTAGATTATATTTTTGACAATACTGTACTACATTTTAATACATATTATAGTATATCACATATATATATATATATATATATATATATATATAATATATATATATATATAAATATAAATATATATATATATATATATATATATATATATATATATATAAATATATATATATATATATATATATATATATATATATATATATATATATATATAAATATATATACAGGGTGGTGAATCGTCAAACGAGCCATAGGAAACTCAATGAAAAATTCTAAATTGTTGAATTCCTGCTTCCCACCAAAAGTCATGGGAAACTATTTGTAGAGGACTCAAATATGTATTAAAAACAATTGTTAAAATTGTTCTACGCCTTAAACGTATTTCAAATTTTTGCTAAAATATAATATATTTTTCAGGCCACCCCTAAAAGTCAGGCCAGACGCCGTGAAAAGAATGTGTATTACGTGTTGCGTTTTGTCATATTGACGTTTCTAATATTTGACAATATTTAAATCAACTATATTATATTTATCTATGATTTAAATGGCCAAAATTTTGTGATTTATTGTTTAAAAGAAAAATTAAGTTGATTAAAAAATGTACTCAGTTAAGGAGAAAAGAGCAATAATGAAAATGTTTTATTCATGTTTTATTATAACATTTGTTATAGTTTTATGTTTAGAAATTATCATATATTATTATTAGGAATAAAGATCACAGTAACAGTATATTGGAATTCATTGAATTGTTGTATAACTTAACTTAACATGGAATTAAATTTTAGTGTATTAGAATATCTTACTTTAATAAAGATCCGATAGTGACAGAAAAAGGTTCGCGCTATTGCCTGAATACAACATTATGCGATTTTTCGTCAACTGAGTACATTTCATTATATTGATCGATTTATACACAATATAATTTATTGTTCACAAAGTAATATTGTTCAGTAGTAGTAGTATTTAGTAAAATTCATTGTTTATAATTTAATCATAAAATAAAAAAAAAATTGACAATTCAAATTGTCAAACATCTCACATCAATATGATAAAACACACACGTTATAATATATTCTTATATTACGTGTGGCCTAACTTTTAGGGGTGGTCTGAAAAATCTATTATATTTTTGCAAAATTTTGAAGTACATTTGATTCGTAGAACGGTTTTAACATTTGTTTTTAATTCAGAATTTCGTCCTCTCCAAATAGTTTTTTATGACTTTTGATCTAAAATAATTAGGGAAGCAGCAATTCAACAATTTAAAATTTCCCATTGGGTTTCCTATGGCCCGTTTGACGATTCACCACCCGGTATATATATATATATATATATATATATACATATATATATATATATATATATATATATATATATATATATATATATACAGAATTACGCTGATTATAGAATTAATAAATATTAATTTCAAAAAGTGTTTTATTTTTAAAACCTTTATTAGTTATAATATTACTCACTGATTGCAATAAAGTAAAAAAATAATAACAGGAAAGTTTGGAAAACTTATATTTACATCGGTTACATAAGTAACTACATCGTAATGTTAAATTATATTATGATGACTTTCATAGCCAGATGCACTGTCGTCGTCACTAGAATCGTTTAAATCAATCCTTAATTCTGCCGTAATTCCATTTATGCGACATTCACTTTTCAAATAATTATCTTCAATCTTGACAACATGCTCACACAATTTCTTCCAGTTATCTACCATTATTTTAGCAAATTCTTGTTCCACCAACACTTTTACGTCTTCTAACTTAAAATAAACATTTTGTTTTGCAACTTTATTTTTTATTTGCGCCAAAACCATTTTATAGGGTTCAAGTCTAAATTATAAGGCAAAGAAAAATGTCCACATTCTTGCAGCACTTTGTCAAATTTATATTAAATATGATCTTGTTTGTGTCATTCGATGATTTCATACAATTGAGGTTTTAACATTGACGTTACAAATAGTAAATTTTTTTTGTTAACCAAGATACCATATCCATTTTTTTAGAATTACTGGTGGGTGCTTTATTAATTTGTACATTCAGATTTCACGCATTATTAGCAATTACAACAGATCCAACAAACAAATTGGGTATTAACTGGTTTTTTATTAATTTTTCAGAATTTTCTGAAATCATATCATCATGATAATTTCCTGTTCTAGCTCCTGACTTAGAAATCAAAAGCTCATTCTGTATGAAACCAATCTCCCCAGCACCATGTATGATAACCAACTTACTTCCGTTTGAAATGTTTTTAAACAATCCTTTGTCACTGTCATCTGTCCAGCTATTTGGCGTAGTGTGTCATGCATGTAAATAGGTCTAATCAACATATACAATTGACTCACCTTCGCGTCTGTAATAATTAATTTTCTCCAAATATTTAATGCGTACTGCGTAGAGCACGAATCTCATTCTGTTCAATTAATAAACGTCGACTATTTTTCAAATTCTTTCAATTAAATACAAAATATTTCACAATTCTGTAGACAGAACTCACACTTTTAGTTTACTCCTACAAACCTTTAAGCCTTTTCTGCAAAAGCTTCAATTTTACTTGACAACATTCAGTCTTATAAAAACGATAAATGATATTTCTAATAAAGTTTTGTCATACTCCCTCAAGTCTGTCACGGTTGATTTCCTTTTAGCAAGTGTTGTAGCTAGAAATTTTAGTATATTATTTGATTCCGCATTTGTTAACTCGCTTGTTAAATAATCCTTTCTACTGTTTCCTTGTTCATTTGGTGCCTATCCTCTGTGGATGTTGGAAATCTCGTTGATCCATACAACGTTGTTGACAGCTGCTATAAATATATGTATGGTACTCATTTCTGCCCACTGTCTGATGTTCTTCAACCACAATGTCCTTCTGTGCCCTTAAGATCTGTTGCCTTCTATTTATATCTACGATTTCCTATAGAAATAAAAAACATTAATCAAATTAAAAATGGTAGTGCCTTTCCTGCAGTGGGTATTTTGTTTGGGATTTGTGACTTTTTGACAAATTCAAAGATAATAATGTACCTAGTACGAACCTTATTAAAAACACCTTTCATTTAACCAAATTTGCTTTAAATACTAAAAACTCAGAGATTTAACAAAAAAGTACTTTTTATTAATGTCTACAGAAACTAAAAGGATAATTAATCCATTTTTTTTCTAATTTCTATCGAGAATTTTATTGCCTAAAATAAACTGGGGAATATTAACTGGTAGGTGCACTTACCTTACCACTTTAACAGGTTATATTGTGTGCATTATTTAAACCGTTATGACCAAAGTTTAATAGATATTTTTTATTGATCAGATTCGCATCATGACGCCTAATACATAAAAAAATAATAATAAAAACAGTTGAAGTGAAAGTGTAAAATGTCAAAGATATTTTATAATGATAGAGCGAAGTTGATAAACGAAGGAGACGCAAACGTAGCGTGTCAAGTGACAAAATTTTCCAGATCTGATAAGTCAGGAAACGCCATCGACTACCAGATAGTTCGAGTCGATAAAGCAGGTATCTTCCTCACGGAATCAAATCATTCGGTCGTCGGACATCAACTTGCATAAAACGTATCAAAGGCGCCTCTCAAGCACACGTCATTAACCTAATGAGCTTACTTCGACCCCCCTTTCTGGAAAATTTCAACTTTGGTTAACGGCATTCCTAAGGTTCTGGCTACATTGCCGTTAACGGAATCGTAGGTAATGAAATATAGATTTTTAAATATTGTATTTATGTCGCATTGAGTCATAATTAGTTGTAATAAAAATTACATTTTACGTTTGTTTGTGACGTTTCTATTTGATATACGGAAATCATTTTCTAACGATTAGCGCATTGTTTGTAAAAAAGCAAAAATTAATAAATATCTACAGAATATTTACAGACAGGACGGACCTTAAACGGAGTCTTTACGAAGAATTTTTTCATAATATTCAGAAAATCATTCACTAATGGAAACATATTTCTTCGGCTTCTGCTTTCTGCAATTCCATTTACACCATAAGCTACACTAGTCCAGTAGTTAGAGAGTTGACCCCTAAAAATCATACATAAGATACAAAAAAGTTTACTACTTTTACCCCTTGGCTTTTTCCTAAAACCTATCTTGTAGGGGGTAAAATCGCAAAAAAATCGATTTACCAAAAATCTGTACACCACAGATAAAAAGTTTCAAAAAAAAATGTAGCTCAAATAATTTTAAACAAAAATAATTATAAGCATTTTTTGTGTAGAAAAATCCGTTCTCTTAGAAACAACGGTTGAAGCAAACGTCGATTTTGCATGTCAGTTACACGCGAAAAATCAATGTTCAATAAAATTTGTATCAGCTGGCAGGTAAAAATTCGATAACTTTTGATTAAAATGTCAAATCGACAAAATTCAAAATGCGTTTTAAAGCCAAAGAGTTCAAATTTTGTATGCAGTTTTTGTATTTTGAAGCATATAAACTAATATTTTATAAAAGTGTAAAATAAATTAACGTGGCGCAATGTTTACAATTTTTTATAATTATCGTGAGATTAATAAATTTGACTACTTTCATTGATTAGTTGCAGAAAAATTACCGTTTTTGACAAGAATATTTAAAACCTATGATAAGAAATTTCAATTTCAAGTTGTGGTAACAAATATAGGGCATTTAAAATATAAATAAATAACGCAGAATTTAGTGTTTTAAATGGCAAAAATCGCGCCCGGTTTATTTATTTATTACCTGTATTTATACTCTGAGTTTATTTGCGGCAAAATACAAAAACGGCATACGAAAGATAAACTTTTTAAATCATGAATGTGTTGCTTGTGTGAGTCCATTTCAAATAGGTAAAGAAATAATAAATAAGACTTACTCACAATCAATTTAATTTAACTATCAGACGACCGGTTTCGCTTTCTACAATATGCAAAGCATCCTCAGGTCTCGATACAAAGTTAAACAAATGCTGAAATAATAAAAACCCATATTATGGTGTTGTCTAATAACGATAAACAAAGTAGGTGTTGTAAATTACAATAATTATGCCAATATTACATGTCTGTGGTTTTATTTGAATGAGTTAGTTGAATAAAAAGGTATAAATTTTTTAAAAAGTTAAACAGACAAGGTAAGGCCCACAATTTGTTATAAAATAGTCTCTTCGATTGTAATAAATTAATAAATGAGCAAATAAATAAATAAAATAAACATTACTTACATGACGTAAGTACTCGTAGGTACTCTATTAATAGATGGATGGTAGAACATGGTTGAAACTACTTTATATTGTTGAATGGAGAACTCAATTCTATCACTGCAGTTGTTTGACAGTAAACGGGAAGTTCTTGAGGAGATAGATTTGATCCAATGAATTAGAGATATGTGTGAGATTTTTTGTTAAATGTAAGTGATGTAATATACTATTGTGTTATTAAAGGCTATTTATACTTATTCCAGAGATATATTTTTGAAATGTGTGTTATTTATTGAGTAATTGTTTTTTTGAAGGTGACAGTTTTATGACAATGAATAGGTGTAGATGTAAAGATTGTGTGGGTGTGCAATTATTTTCACAACTTGTAGTTATCAAATTACTTTGATAAAGTTCTATTGGCAATGAGTTAATTATTGGAATAGTCAAGTAAATAAAATGTTAAAAATACAGACAATTAAGGATAATTTAAACACACTAAAACAGAAAACACTTAGAAGGGACGAAACAAACATTGAATTTAAAAGGGGGGAAGGACGTTATTGCACTACATCATAGTCTTGGGCACAATGAGTTTTTTTAATGATGTATCTATTAGATTTTAGTGGTAAATTTTGACAGATGTAGGTTAGCATGCGACAGTTCTTCTTCTGTTTCTCAATACTGTAAGTTAATAACTTTTACTTGTCTACTGTTGTTTACTGTCAAACAACTGCAGTGATAGAATTGAGTTCTCCATTCAACAATATAAAGTAGTTTCAACCATGTTCTACCATCCATCTATTCATAGAGTACCGGCATGTAAGTAATGTTTATTTTATTTATTGATTTGCTCATTTATTAATTTATTACAATCGAAGAGACTATTTTATAACAAATTGTGGGCCTTACCTTGTCTGTTTAACTTTTTAAAAATTTTATACCTTTTTATTCAACTTACTCATTTAAATAAAACCACAGACATGTAATATTGGCATAATTATTGTAATTTACAACACCTACTTTGTTTATCGTTATTAGACAATACCCTAATATGGGTTTTTATTATTTCAGCATTTGTTTAACTTTGTATCGAGACCTGAGGATGCTTTGCATATGGTAGAAAGCGCAACCGGTCGTCTGATAGTTAAATTAAATTGATTGTGAGTAAGTCTTATTTATTATTTCTTTACCTATAAACTTTTTACATTTAAAATGCGTCTTGACTTTTGTCGATGGGTTAATGGGAATTAAAAGTCGAATTTTTACTGTCGAGCTGATACATTTTTAAATGTGCATTGATTTCGCCCGCGTAACTGACATGCAAAATCAACGGACGCTTCAAGCGTTATTTCTAAGAAAACGGTTCATTCTACACAAAAAATGCTTATAAATATTTTTGTTTAAAATGATCTTGATAACATTTTTTAAGGTCAATCATTTTGTTTGCGTTTTTACCCTCTTGCAAGGGGGGTTTTAGGGGAAAGCCCGGTGTTAAAGTGGTATTTTTTTCTATTTTTAGGGTCTCAAATTTAATATGGTTTGTAAAATTTAGCTACTTTGTATGATTTTTAGAGGTTCAGTGGCATTTTCTTCTCTGACGACTGGAGTACAAATATTAAAAATATTTAAATTATCAGCAGCCTTTAACATGTACGGCGCAGCATTTTAAAGGACTAAAACTATTTTATTTACTAATATAGGGTTGGGTAAAAAGGGATTTAAAATGTCTTATTATGTTCTTATTAGAATTTTAATACCAATTTGGAGTAAAGTTAGAGATCGAGAAAGAGAGCAAACAAATAAAACATCGATTTGCCGCATGATTTACAAAATGCTTAATCTCCTTCTAGAGAAAGTTTCGAATATGGTCTTTTGCCAGCATTTGCATGTGCCTAAATAAACAACTAAATACATTTTTCTAGAATTCTATTAAAAAGACAATAATATTTTATTACTGACCCACAAATTTATTGGAAGAATCGACTTGGGCTCGAAAAAGCCCTTCTGTTATTCGTATATTTTGTTAAATCAATTATGTCCTTCTTTTTTAACTAAAAACAAGGCATTTTAAAAAAAATGTCGGGGACTTACTTACTTTTGTTGACTTCTTTGAAAGGAATCCAGGCATTTTTTGCTTGGTCTAAAAACTTATAGAAACATCTAAATTGGCTATTTTCAACTAATCCTTGCCGTTCATTTTCTATATATCTTAACGTTAATATAAATTATAGAACTTGACTGTTATCAGTTATTTTTATATCTTATACCATGTCATTATTTTAGGGCTTATGCTTCGAATAGTTATATTCCTTTAAATTTTTCTTAGTTAACAGTTAAAATATTATTTTCGTAATATACGACTTACTGTTATATAATATATGTCTACTATTTTTGCAGTGTGCCTTTTTTTTAAATTTTTTTTATTTTTCTCATAATACTCTTGTATTTTGGTTGTAAATTTTTGCATAAGGTACGGATGTAAGAAATTGTCCATCACTACATTTTTCCTTTATTTAGAACAAGTTTCAAAAAGCGCCAGGCAACACTGTCTGGTGACAATTGATTTCAAGAACGTGTTTCGTCTCTTCCAAGGCAAAGAGAACTATCTAACAATTTTTTTGATTTTGTGCTTGCGCCAATATAGAAATTTGATATCAAATTTTTCTATATTTTGGCCAAATGTTTCATTTTTGTCGGTAAATAATTGTCGGTCTATTGAGTATGGCGTATGCATGTTACGCATTTTTAGCATAAATAATTCCAATAAAACAATGTAGTTCTATCTACCAAATTAGGGTGAGAAGTTGAAACGAGAAAAAATCCCTTATCAAATGGCAGGAAATAGATCTTTCTTTGCAATGCAACATCTGATGAAGTCGAAACTTCTTTCACGAGGTGCAAAGATCCGAATATATAAGACCATAATACGACCAACAGTTGCGTATGGAAGCGAAACATGGACGATAACAAAAAGAGAAGTAAATAAATTGCTGGTATGCAAGAGATGGTATGTCTTGCAGAGACATCGTGACAAACGAATGGAGGGGCAGATACAAAACGAGCTAGAGTCTCTATTCGGAAAAAAAAATCTAGTCAGATATATAAAGGCCAATAGACTCAGATGGAAGAAGATCTGTAGAGCGACCTAGAAAATGGTGGAAAGATGCAGTCAGAGAAGCTCTAGAGAAGATGGGAGTGCGACAATTGGAATTACTGGCACAGGACCGACAAACGTGGAAGGCAATAGTAAACGCGGCAAAAACTCACGAAAAATTGTCGGTAGAAAATTGTCGGTCTATTGAGTATGACGCGTGCATGTTACGCGTTTTTATGTAGTTTTATCCATAGATTCCAGGTCCCACTATCCAATTGTCCATTTTCTTTTAATTCTGTTAATGATATAATTTAATTTTTTACATAATAAGCCGCCAGAGGAGAATAAACCGTTCACCTATTCTTTGCTTAGCGTAAGCTAAGCTAGATTTGATGTATATATTTTTTTAAATATTTTGTTTAGAGTCTTGCAACAATCTTTCAAGTATTTAAACGTTTGATAGGTACTATACAATTCACATACTTTTCCTACTCGAGAAGTTAAGATTCGCATCTTGTAAATTTTGGTTAGTATATTTCCTTCCAGATATTTTGTGAATTTTTATGGCTGCGTGTGGTAATTGTGCAAATCTGCAGAAGTTGTTTGACCCGATTTGTCCGTGTCCAAAGTGACGAATACCAAAACCTAACTTGGAACTTCTTCAAAACCTGTTATTAATTGTAGATAAAATATATTAAAGTCAATATCTTTTACCAGATCTTTAACATCAGAATTCTCGTCAGAGATAGTTTCAGGTATGAAATTTTCGTCATTACTTTCGACTAAACACCGCTCTAATCGTTCTAATGTTAATATGATTTTAATATCCTTTAATACTAATACCTCATCAAAGTTATGACATTAATTAAAACACACTAAAAAAAAACTTTAATTTATTTTTCACAGTAGTTATTAATATTTTTAAAATTATAATATATTAAAGTCGGCGTAAATGGTATAATATCCTAAGAAAATGAACAAACTGCATATCAATTCTTGTTGAGTTAACCGCAGATTGCTCGATTACACTGTACACAAAACTTGATTGACATTGTTCTTGGGCTACTGGGACAGAAGTACCATATTGTCCCTTTAATATTTGGTGCTTCTATGGTTCAGCAAAGCTTTGTACAAATCAAATACAAACTAAGAGAAAAACAGTAACTTAATATTTACTTTGTGGGAGTAATGGAAGTATATCACATACGAATTTATAGTACTTATGTTTATCATCCCACAAAAAACACACAGACTTAGTGTCTTTGTGGGACCGACGTATTACTGCATAAAGTATTTACACCTGATTTGGTTGTATTATAATTTAACAGTTTGTCAAGTTTTCTATTTCCATAGATGCTTGCCCATGTAAAGTAAAAAGTAACAATACTATTTTTTACCAACGCAAAATATTGATGTACCTCTTCAACTACTTTTATTATTCAGCAGTTTTGGTAGTATTTTCAGTTTATTTTTTTTCTACAATTGCTAATTTGTATGGCTGCTCCAAAAGTTCATCCGCCACTGAGACTGAAGTAAACTAGTCATTAATGGTAATGATATGGTTAGTACCATACACCGATGTTGTCAATTTCTTTTTCATAAAAATTTTACTAGAGGTAATTCTTCAGTGTCGGTGCTATTTTGAGGTAGAGACTGGTGTCAATCATATATTAGGAGTATGAATTGTAAAGCATAACAATGTTTATGCCGCAATTACATGGCTCATTAGGAAGAAGAGACATCTTTTTTTGAGTCATAAAAATTGTTCTTCAATTGTCAAATAAAACGATAGGACACAGGAACTTTCTGCATATATTCATAAGCCTATTTTTTATATTATAAATAAAAGTGAATAAGTCCTTTTTTCTCCGTTTCCCCCTTTTAACTTATTCGTCAAACTTAAGACAGTTAACTAAAAACAGAAAATGTTCTATACTTACACAGCCTTGATTGGAGGATCCCGATATGATTCTTTCAAACACCTGGTTAGTATTAAGATAATTGTCGCTTTTGACTGCAAAAAATTTAATATTTCAGGCAAGGCGAGTATCTCATCTTTGCAACTTTCTAATAACATAGCAGAATTTTTTGTATATTTGTAAGACTGGCCCCAAAGAAGAAAATTTCTACTCCTCCTGTACTGAACAATATTGTAAAAAAATTTACTTATTATTTCTATACTAAAAACAGATTATAAATCTTCTTTTTCTTTCAGTGCCTATTCGTTCCGAATATTGGCAATCATTCTGGCTATAATTATTTTATTAACTGATGCTTTAAGTAGATTCGTTGTTGTTGTGGAGAACCATTTCCTCAGGTTCTTCAACCATGATATTCTCCTTCTCCCAATTCCTCGCTTTCCGAATACTTTACCCTGTAGAATTACCTTCAGTAATCTGTATTTAGTGCTGTTTCTCATTATATGTCCGAGATATTCCAACTTTCTCCTTTTAATGGTATACATCACCTCTCTTTCTTTGCCCACTCTTCGTAATACGGTCTCGTTGGTTATCTTGTCTGTCCATGATATCCTTAGAATTCGCCTGTATAGCCACATCTCGAAGGCTTCAAGTTTTTTCTCAATTGCTTCAGTTAGTGTCCAGGATTAAACTCCGTAATACAATATTGAGAAGATATAACATCGTAGGAGCCTTACTTTTATCTCCAGATTAAGATTGTGGCTTTTAAAGAGTTTGGCCATGTTATTGAATGCACTCCTAGCCTTCTCTATTCTACATTTTATTTCCTGTGAGTGATCCCATTGTTTATTTACTGTTGTTCCAAGATAGTTATACTGTTTTACTCGGTCCACTGGTGTATTATTGATAAGTAGTTGAACGTCTCTAACTTTATTTTTGCTGATGATCATAAATTTAGTTTTTGTTATATTTACTTGAAGTCCAAATATTTCACTTACTTCATTTACTTTGTTTATTAGTTGCTGTAAACTGTTCAAACTGTCTGTTTGATTAAAAAATAACGGTGTCGTCTGCATAACGGATGTTGTTTAGGCGTTCTCCATATAGAAGTATTCCATGTTCGTATTTTTCCAAGGCTTCATTAAATATTTCCTCTGAATATAGATTAAATAATATAGGTGAAAGTATAAGCAAGCCTTGAAAAATTCGTTCTTATTGTGGCTGATTGGTTCCAGTATAAATTTTGTATTATACGCCGATGTTTATTATGCATTTGGGCTTTTGTTAGAATATCCATCATTTTTGGTGTTGAACTGTATCAAATGCTTTTTGGTAGTCCACAAAGCAGGTGTAAATATTGCAAGTCATATCTCTGCATCTTTGAAATAATACTTGTAGACTAAACAGTGCATCTCTTGTACCTACGCCTTTCATGAATCCAAACTGTGTGTCTTGTATTCTCTCTTCGCATAGCTTGTATATTTTACGATGTATAATTTTAAGAAAAAGTTTTAATGTATGGCTCATTAGACTTATTAGCCTATATTCTCCGCACTTTTTTGCGCCCTGTTTCTTTGGTAAGGTAACAAATTCTGAAAGTAGCCAATCTTTTGGGATATTGCCGGTGTCATAGATATTATTGAAGATTTTACATAGTACTATTAAAGATTCATCATCAAGAAGTTTAAAAAATTCAGATTGTACTCCGTCTGGTCCTGGAGCTCTACCTTCTTTTAGTGATATTATGGCTGCTGTTATTTCTGCCACCAGTATAGGTGGTCCTGTTTCCGTAGGTATTAGGTGCTGGTTCTCTCTCTCATCAAAAAATAAATTTCTTATGTAATTTTTCCGGTATCATTGATACTCTCTTTGTCCACGATTATCTCTCCATTGTCATTAACAAGTTTACTTATTCTTCTGTTTTTACATTTACCTGTAATTTCTCCTACCTTCTTATGCACGTTGAAGTCGTCGTATTTACTTTGGAGAATTTCGATTTCTTGGCATTTTTTCTCCAGTTCTTTCTGTTTGGCTTCTCTGATCTTTCTCTGTATCTCTCGCTGTAATGTTTTATACATGGAGTTATCGTTCTTGTTTTTCCTTCTTTCTTCCATTAGTTGCAGAATCTCTGTCTTCATCCATGTCTTATTCTTACCTTCTTCGTTCTTCATAAAATTGTCTTTAATGTCGTCTATTGTTTTCTTAAGGGATTCTATCTTATCTTCTGTGCTTTCCGTTATATTAACGATTTCTTTAAATTTTCTATTTAATGTTTTGCTGACTATTTCTTTTACTTCGCTACATTTCAGTTTTCTCATGTCATGTTTGTTTACAGTTTTTCCGCGTATTTTCTTTAACTTAGTTCTATACACGCCCACTAAAGGATTGTGGTCAGATTGAATATCAGCGCCTGGGTAGGTTTTAACACTGTTGAAACTATTTCGATATCTTTTGTTAACAAGCATATAGTCTATTTGATTTTTAATAATAACGTCTTCTCCGTTGTCTTTAGGTGATTTCCACGTATACAGGAGTCTAGGCGGTAGTTTGTAAAAAAAATTATATTGTAAATGTAAATTTAAATGTAAAAAAAAGATTATAAATAAAGAGAAGAAAAAAAAAAGATAATTATAAATCGAATTCTTCATCAGTTATTGAATAATTGCCAGACTTATTATCAGAGTCTTCAGAATATTCATCAAAATTTATTAATATCAGATCAAAGACTTGATCAAATAAAGGTTGTCTATTGATACGTCTTTGGTGTGGATCATTTTTAAACATATAATTTTACATTCTTTATTATTTTCTTCAGATAAAAATTCAAAAAATAATTAATCGCCTAGTCCCATCTCATCATTTAATTTAAAAAATAGTTTATTGGTCTTCTCAGTTTTCTCTTTAACATTCTTTAAAGTCCTTCTAACTTCTTACTTGCATTTTGTAGGTTAACTGTAAATTCTTCTATAGATGCTTCTATTGTCAGGACTGCTATATCATCAGCAAATGTGGCTAGTTGTATGTTTTTTTACTCTGAAATTTCTCTCTCTCGAATGTCAGATTTATAAAAAAAGTATAGTACTGGTGTAAAAAAGCACCTTGTAGCACCCCTACTTTATTAACTTTAACTCAAAGTACTTATTTTTCACTTTAACTTTAAATGTTTGCTAGTGTAGCTATGACTGCAAGGTCAGAGTATTTTATTCTCAAATTTTCTTTCTCAACTATTTATATTTCTATCTCAACCACACTTTTTTTTACTATTTAATGCTGTATTGTCAATAACAATAACACTATCAACTACTTCTTATAGTTTTAGTAATTAATTGCGTCATAATATTCATAGTACTTTTCACTTTTTTATGCGATTTTCACTTTAGGTGGGAACCCTTTATAAAACCATTTCCATTGCCAGCACCAATACAGCTTCTGCACTTGCATCAGTTCCAGAATATTCTTTAATGTAATTTAAACGCAAATAGATTTTGACGGTAAAGATAATTGGCCTGTTTTCGGTATGTTTTAACTCTAGGTAAATAATACATAAATATATGCACTGTTTGTATATCGTGATTTTTCATTAAAAAGCGACATATGTTTCTGGTTTTTGTCCCAAACAAAAACTAAATTGGGAATTTCTTCTCTGTATGCTTCCATACTTTCCAAATAGCAACATTGTCCAGTAATTTTTTTATGCAAGCAATCAAGTGTTGGTGTTCTTCGGTATGTAAAAATTATTGATTGTGCATAAATACATCCATATAAATTTTTGATTCCTCGTTTATTTTGGTGGAGGCGCCAACAGTTTTTCTGAAGCATCAACTTATGATGCTTACAATGAATGACAATGTTACGTAGTTAAGCAGAAAACGTCCAACCCACAAATTGTTAAAAATGAGTTCTTTACACCAGCGAGCATATAATTTCTTGCTTTATAATATGCAGAAACCGTCCAAGTGAAAACATTACATACTCTTTTAATAATCGTCAAAGTTCTAACCCACAAACTAGGTTAACTGAGATTTTCATTGATAATAAAAAATCCAAGTGGGTTGAATTTTTTCTAAAAAATGTATGTCGATCTAAGTAATCGTGTTAAAAGAGTGGTTAAAACAGGCTAAGTGGGTTGGATCACTTTAACGCTCCATGCGATAACAAAACTACTGTGCATTTTTTTGTGTTAAAAACATCCAAGTGAATTGGATGTTTTCTACTTATAAATTTCGGTATACTTGTTAAAAATAAGAGTATAATCAGAAATCGTCCAAACCACTTGGTATCATTTTACGTTTACTATTTCATTAATATGTTAAAAGTAGTTTGAATCTTCAATTTCGGTCGATAATAAAATTTTATTACGGGAATGTGCCCTATTAATGTTTAAAACGTGCCTTGTGCGTATAAACCCTGGAACTTGGTCGATAAAAATTAATTTATTATAGGTACTCATCTTAAGCATAGTAATCACTTTCCTTTAGTTTTAAGTAAATGTGCCTATGTATTGATAAACATTTCTTTTTATTCAGTTGTGTCTGATTTTTCTGACTGTTCGGGTTTAAAAATACTTATTTAATAATAATTATGTCGAAAAGAAGCAAATACATGTGTGAGCTAGCAAAACTTATGGAAAACCAAACAAATAGTGTAATGTCTAGCGTGGAATTTGATTCAAATATTACCAATGTTGAGGTAAGTCGGAAATTTTTTATTAAAAAATAACTATATGTTGTTTACTGATTATTTTTTCGTGGTTTTCGGCCAGATTGAAGAAATAACACAAAACTCTCTTTTTTTTTTACGACGTTTCAATTTATTTTGTTACTAAATCTTAAAAAAAAAATAAAGAAAATAGAAGAAAATAGAGTTTTGTGGTATTTCTTTAATCTGGCCGAAAATCACGAAAAAATAATCAGTTTATAAGACACGGCTTCTAAAAGTTTATGTTGTTTACTAAATTTTTAAAATAAATGCATTTTATACATCATTACATAATTTAAATATATTGTAGAATATGGATGATACCAATGTGACAGAATTCTACCGTCACAGCGAACCATCGTCATCCAATAGTCGTATTCGTGAAATGGTTTTAAACGAGAAAACTGGATGTTTTGAATCAGCTTCTACCATAGATTCTGTTGATGATTATGATGTAAGTATTAAATCTTTGTACCTATACTGTTTAGTAAAATGCTTTATAATGCTATTCGCTATATTATTTCTATTTAATGAAAACTAAACTTTGATGTACCTATTGTTACAATCTAAAAGAAAAAATACAACTTCCTTAGGTACACACAATTTTGTAAACACATATGTATTAATCTTATTATACCAATGTTAAATTGATACCTATTATTATGATCATCAATTATTATTGATTAAAGTAATTATACAATAATGTAAAGCATATGAAAATTATTTTTCGATGAGTACCTATAGTAAACTTTATGAAAAAGATTAATTTGAATGAATTGAATTTGTTTTATTTTTTGGTACCTGGTAATTGATTAAAAGTTAACTTCTTTAATTAAAATAGACGCTTTCTATAATTTTTTGAAATTTTTATTTAAAATATTATCTAATAATACCTACCTTTTTATTCTTACAGAATATGTCAATAAGTGATGTCTTTAGTAGCGGTTCCTCTGATATGTTTATACCATCGTCACATGAAGAGAGTTCCGATAACAATGAAAGTTGTGATGATAATCCATTTTTAGCCAGTACATCAGGTCGTCCAAAGAAGGGTAGAAAAAAGAAATTTGCAATGACGCGAGCAACATCAAAGATTAATAGGAACAAAAATGAATCTTACATTGACTACAAAGGAAAATTGAAAGCTGCTAAAGAATTTCAATATGACTACAATTGTAACTGCCCGATGAAATGTTCTGAGTTGATTTCTACAGAGTCACGAAAACAAGAATTTGATCGTTTTTGGAGTCTTGGGTCTTATAATGCCCAAACTATCTTTATTGCCAATAATATCCACGAAATGCCGAAAAAAAGAATGTATGGAAGAAACACTGAAAGACGTCTGTATTCCAGACAATATTCCTTACTTATAGGCAAATGTTTATCAATAGTCTTAGAATAACTCCGTCAAGAGTAACAACAGCTCTGAGAAAGGTAAACAATCGTGCTCCAATTCTTGATCAAAGAGGTAGAAAACAAGGTGGTTTAAACAAAGTCCCTGAAAATAAAATTCAGGAAATAATCAACCAGATCAATAAACTGCCTAAGTACATATCGCACTACTGTCGTGAAAACACGTCTGCATTATTTTTACCGGCACATCTCTCATTATTAAAGATTTATGATCTATACAAATCTGAAGTTCAAAACCCTGTGAAATTTGGTATTTATAAGAGGATTTTTTACGAAAAATTTAATTTGAGATTTAATGTTCCCAAGAAGGACACATGCCAGGTATGTGATTCATTTAAAATAAAACTACAAAATGAAACGGATGATCATAAAAAGCAACTTTTACAAATTGAACTCGACACTCATCAGGATTTGGCCCAAAAATCACGAGAAACATTAAAGGCAGATTTAAAACGAGCTAAAGATGAGGATAATGTAGAGTGTTTAACATACGATCTTCAAAAAACTCTACCTTTACCCAAAATTCCAACCAATGTAATATATTATAAGAGGCAAGTTTGCTTGTATAATCTCGGTGTATTTTCAGGCAAACGTAATAAGAGTTATTCCTATGTATGGCTTGAAGGAACTGCTGGAAGAGGAGCTCAGGAGGTTGGTTCCTGTATTGTAAAATATTTAGAAAACATAGAAAGTACTGTTGAACATCTTATATTGTGGTCTGATTCTTGTGGAGGCCAGAACCGTAATATTAAAATAACACTCCTCATGGCCAGTCTTCTTCAAACCAGCCATAATATAAAAACTATAACATTTAAATTCCTGATTTCCGGCCATAGTTTTCTACCAAATGATAAAGATTTTGGGGATATAGAATGTCAACTCAAACGTCAAGAACGAATATATACACCTTTAGACTATATAAATATAATAAATTCATGTCGTAAAAAGTCTCCAATAACAGCTGCACAAATGAAAAAGGAATGGTTTTTGAGTACCCACCAGCTCGAGAAGGCCACAATAAACAGAAAAGTTGGCACCAATAAAGAAAAAATAAATTGGTTGGAGACAAAACAAATTATATTAACAAAAGAAAATCCTTACCACATCTTTATGAAACCTAGTTATTTTGGCGATGAAAGTGTATGTTTGGATATTGAGCGACGAGGACGATTAAATACAGAGAGCTTTTCGGCGCTGCTTATGCAACTCTGGCCCAATGGTAAACCCCTGTCAGAGGATAAAATTAACGATATTAAAAGCTATTTACATCTAATTCCTTCAGACGCTAAACCGTTTTATGAAAATTTTACAAGTGCTAATGTAGTCGAAGACGTTGATGGATTTAATGTTCCAGTTCTAGATTTTGAGGTAGATACCCACAATAATTAAAACTTTTTTTAAATTTACATTTACATAAGAAAATCATTGTAATTTTGTTTCTTTGGATCATTAAAATTTTTATAAAAATATGACATTATTTATTTATCTGAAAGATTCCAACCCACATAAGTATGTTTTATCGAAATTTTTTTCGGATTTTTGTTTTTTGTTAAAAACGTCCAACCTAAAATTTTCAAAATAACTTCATTGAAACTTACATTTAAAAGAAATTACAAACGAGGTGCCTACGAGATGAATATCATTATCTTAAAATCATTGCCAGGCGAATAAATTATGCATAGTTTAGCTAGGGCACACTAAAATCTTTTAAACTCAATTTCCCAACAATCACTTTTTTTGGGTTGGACGTTTTCTGCTTAACTACGTCCGTTTATAGTTGAGATTGAGAGTTGAAAGACTTAAACCCTAAAATTAAAATTCTTAAGTGGTACCTACATAAATACCTGTGATTTTAGCAACACGTTTCTGTTTTATGACCAATTGTCCATTTTTTAAGCTTAATTTTTTATAAATTCTAAAACGCTATGAATTACTTTTTGTTTTTAACGATTTAAAACTTATTGTTTTCGAATATTTTCCATGTTTACATTACAACGTCACAACTCTGTACAAAAATAACCGGAAAATTTTATGGAACCAACTGCTCTGTGAATTTGGAGAGGATAAAAATTTCCCCACTTTTTCGAATTTTGCCATTGTGCACCCAGAACTCGCATCTCTTTGCTATCTTGGACTAATGTACAAATAAAGGATTTATTTAATAATTTGTAATTTTTCTCCAAAAGGATATTTTATTAACAAAACATTCTAAAGGAATAATTCTTTTACTTTGGTAATTTTTTATTTCATTTCATTCATTTACGTTGAGTATCTAGCAGCCACGAGTAAAGTTGAAATACAGCAAGTCGTTTAAATGTATACAAAACAGAATATTGAATTTTTGTCGGATGACGAGACAGGATGTTACAGCACTTGTTTTACTCTCTGATGAATATTTGATGTTTTTTTGAGTAGGTAATTTCTGCTGGTCATGTAAGTATTTATTAAATTTTCAAAATGGAGTTACATAAAAGCGTCAGTCTGATAAATTAGTAAATTTTTTACTGAAAAAAATCAAAATATCAATAAGGAAAAAAATATTTTATTAATGCAAAGGGTTCAATTAAAAATGTATGTAAATCAGTTTATAGCTTTAATTTCTCTCTAATGATCAGTTTATAGTATAAAAGTAGAAATTATATTCGGTAAAAGCAGTAACGAATTTTGTGTTACTTTCACATAAAAATTTATTACTATAATTAAAAGCTGATACAAAAAAATATAAATAAATATTATACAGTTATGCTCTTCTTTTTGATTAAGCAGTTGCAGAACTACAGCAGAGTTACGTAACTCTAGGACTTTAACAGAGTTAAGTAAATATCCTGTACTCCATACCTAAGAGCTGTCAGAGGTTAGCGTCAAAAAATCAAATTTATATTAGCAATTAAACATAATCCACAAAAAAATTTTGATTTTTAAGTTCATTTATAAAATTTGTTATTGCCCACTGTTATATAAATTAAGTTCCATTTGGCAGGTATGAAAACTCGATAGTATGATTTTATTCTAAATAATTAAGTATATGATTCTAAATTGTTCCTATTAATAAACATTCAATAAACTGCTAATTAGTGTACAATATTTTTTGTGAACTTGTTTTTTGCTAATATAAAGAAACGTACTATTTTAATATAACCTGAGAACCCCCTCTGTGGCTCAGTGGTAAGAGCGCCTACCTTGAAACCTAAAGGTCGTGAGTTCGAATCTCATCCGGGTGGAGAAATTTTCGTTTATTAAAAATTAATGAATGAAAGTAATTTCTATCCTTGTGCGATCGGTACTCACCGGAGGGACCGCAGACGTTCGGATACAATTAGCATCTCTTGGCAAAAACAATGACGTCGACTTTGCTAAGTATCAAGACAATTACTCTACACACACAGACACACTACACTAGGTAACTGACTGTACCATGCCAATGATCTTAGTTGTCGAGGCATTAACTCAATAATAAAAAAAAATATAACCTGAGCATGAAACATGGTATAGTAGGGTATATGTGTTATATTGCGATACGTGGTAACAGGTCAATTTCTCCTTCAAATCGCGCAGTCAAAATGGTTGCTTCATTAATATTTTCGATGATACTTTTAAAATTTTCAACTGAAGATTGTGTGGTATCAATCCCTGGTACATCCAGAAACTTTAAAAACTTTGTTAGGTAATATACGCTTCGTCTTAAATAACAACACTCTTTACTGATTTAAAAGATATCAGATTACTTGGTAACAACTGTTGAATCTGGAAGTTAATTTCGTCAACATTAATATTTTTCGCCACCAAAATTGCGCGGTCATTAAGCCAATTTATAATTCAAGTAATTATTTAGTTTAGCTGAAAAGATACTTACAATTATTAATTTATATTTGGTCTCAACAAAAGTGCAGAAATTATCTGGAAGTATGATTCGTGGTGTATTTAAATCGGTTTTATTTTATCGTGTTCAGTATCCAGCAAATGTGTTTAAAATATGTGTGCCAATAGATCATTTTGCACTTGCACTTTTATGTTATTGGTCAATTGAACTGTTTTAATATTTCGACATAAAAACGATTTTTTTTAACATGCATTATTCTTATCCGCATATGTAAAAAAATAAATAACCGGTATGTTCTGTCGGAAGTCACCAGACAGTAGTAAGACAGCACCTTCGAATAGTTGTTGCCATTTAAATCTTGCTTATTTCTATTTAATGCTTCGAGTGAATGTTTATGAGTTATAGTATATTCATCCCAGATATTAACTAAACTCATTTGCACTATATCACTTTTGTTTTTAATGTTACATATTATATTTGGTTTGCTATACAATTTTAATAATCAGTAATTTTGAAGATTATAATGGAGGGATCAAAGGTCGTAACATAACTTTTCCTGATGCGCAACAGAGGCCAAGTACTTTATTGTAAATCTTCAAAGCCTATAGTACTGGCATATTGTGTGCATATACATTCTACTTCATTGAAAATGCCGACAACTTGACATTTGTTTTTGGGTTAGTATCCTTTAAATTGAAATTGGCCCTAAAGTGAAGTACAAAATCATTTTTATTGTTAACTTTGTTATAATCACAACTCTGTGCCAGAGTGTTTAGTCATTTTTTAATTTTTTCTCTACACTTTACCGTTATAAGTTTTTCTTTGCGTGCAATGTGACGGGTTTTTGTAGAGCTCTGTAGTAGTTTTTATTTATTCTTTCACTTTTAAATAAAACTTTTTCTCATTGTTATACACGAGTACTATTTTCAAAACTTTTTAGAATCCTTGTTAACCCCGGAGTGATATCTCTGAAATAGGGTAATGAAAAATATTTATTGATAGGAGTATCCGAGACTGGGTTCCCACTTAAGACATCAGGATCAGCATTGTTAGTCACGATGGAAGGTGAAGTATCTTCGTTATGGATGATAGTGTTAAACAAAATCTTATTTACTAATGTTGTTGGATAAGAGTTTTATTTCAAACAAATAACAATCCAAATTTAGTTATTGCCGACAATTCAAAGAATTACTTCCTTTAAATGTAGTTACATTGGGTGTTTCGATTAACGTTGGGTAAACCTTTGCGTTTTAAGTTCAAAGCTACCATACATTTCCAACGTCCACAAAAATAACTTTTTTGCACATAGTAACAAAAAAAAACACCACTATGTTGTTACTAGCTAAAGTTTTTAACATCATAACTCGACATTTCTAAAATTTACGGTAAGGTAAATGGTTTTTATGAGATAATATATGGTAGCTAATTATAATTTATTCTCTTTCAGCCCTGAAGATGCCAAATTAATTCTCTTTGGCGAAAACGTTAGGCGAAACAATTGAGACACATTAAAGTTTTTCTTGTAGATTTTCCCTATATTTAAGAGTTTACTATTTAACTTATCTGCAAAGATTAAATTTCTTTTCTCTCTCTCTCTCTATATATATATATATATATATATATATATATATATATATATATAATATTAAATATATATACAAAAGGAACATTTTTTTCTCCAGAGAGGAAGAGAGAGAGAAAATATATCTTCTGTCTCTCTCTTACTGATTATCTTATATATGTAATGGTTTCACAGATTCACTTACAGATATAGAAGTATAGCTTCAAAAAGATTGTTTGGATTATCAATGAAAGATTTACGTAGGCTGACATATAAGTTAGTACAAAATATAATTGTTCATAATTTTATTCAAAGTAAGGAAACGGTGGAACTCGTGCGATGGGCTTTAATCAGGTAGCTGTAGCACAATTCTAATTACTGTTAAAATAATGTATTAAAATAAATATTGACTTCTGCTCGCATCTCCAATTGTAATCAGACCGGCAACGAAAATAAAAAGGTAGCTAGGCACGAAACTGCGTCTGTGGAGTTGTTTTTTTCTGCCAGTAGATTTTACATGCCACTTATGTTAATTTTTCTTAGGAAACAAAATTAGCAAGAGTTTAAGTTCGATCTGCCACCTCGAAGGTGGGCAGAAAGCTCTGACTTAGGATGGGTTACAACCGAAACATTTGTTGGTTTGTTTAAAAAATTTATATATTTTTCTTAGTTCACAAAAGATGCTTGTTTTGCTTCTATTCGACGGACATTCAACACACACCAAAAACCTTGAACTCATTGATCTTGCTTAAGTTAACGGAGTTGTTATTACTTTGCTTTCCTCCCCACTGTTCGCAAGGTCTTTAGCCTTTAGATGTTTCACTGATAAAGCTTATTAGTGTTTATTGTGAAGATGAAGTGTGAAGATGGTGAAGATTAGATCCTGAAAAAGTAGTGACTTTATTTAAGATTGCATCGTTGTTAGGAGCTGTATTTATTAATGCAGCTACAACATCACTGAGAGACTACAGAAGAACAGAAAATCATAAATGATAATTTGAAACCAAGTATAGCCAATGATATGTTAACATAAAATGAAGTAGCTGAGGAGGAAGAAATTAGTCAAAATTATGCCACTACTGATTTCATCGGAACAAACTGTAAAACACCATCATCTAACGGTAGACACCTACCAATTCTTTATTTCAAAAAACAAAACTTTATTTCCAAATTTTTCTCCACAACAGGTTCTACGGACACCAAAAGTGGAACACTCGAAAAAAAGTTAAAACAGTAATTTTCCCATACAAGAAAGAGATGAGAAAGGCTAAGGAGAAAACAAAAGCTAGAGCCGCGCTTAAAAAGTAAAGAGGGTAGAAAGAAAAGTCACAGCAAGGTCAAAATAAGGTCAGTAAATAAAACGCAGTTAAAAATATGAGGGTGTTGTTAAATAAAGGTGTAAAAGATTAGACAAGAAACTATGGTATTAGTTAAACTGAAGATGCTACTCAGTGTTCATATTGTCAAGACTTTTATTTAACTTCCCATAAAGGATGGGTAGCATGCTCATCGACTAGCTTGTGACTGTAGTTATTGAAAGCTATTAAACAATTAAATCTCTTTCTACCTCGTATATGGAGCGGGTTAAGAAAAGTGATGTATTTTGCATATTAAGTGAAATTGTTAACTATATTATTTTTTTTAAGTTTTATTCTATTTATTGTTTTATAGAATAATTGAGTAATTAATTTTTGCAGTTTGTTTTTATTTTCAATCATTAAATCTTGTTTACTTGCCTAGACTTTAAAATTAGACGTGCCATTCCATCATTGTTCCCCTACCTGTATCAACGAACATCACGAAAAAGGCTGTTTATTTGCTTATTTATCTAGTCCATATGAGGCCATTATTTGCAAAACCCGCTAATCGACAAAAGTTTCGAAAATTATTTTTTTTGTTAAGTTTATTTCAATTTTAAATAGAAATCGAATGATATAATCAGAATTCCCCAAAACTCATTCTTTAGCATACAAATGATGTCGAGAAACTTACAGTTATTTGCAGAATTCTCTCTTTGCTTTGAACGTTTACCTGCAAAACTTGCTGTTTGCTCTACCTCAAATGAAATTGGCCAGTTGGTTCACGTGACGAACACGCTATTATAAAGCAGCTGTGTTAAAGAAACAAATTTTCAGTAGTTTGTAATTATTCAAGCGCATAAGTAGTTGTATTTTGGCGAATTAGGAACAGTTTTTTTATTCTTATGGAGTTATTAAGTGAAAATGGTTGTTCTGTTAAACCTAGTCCACAGGGAAAAGGGAAAGTAGATAAACTTGTTAGGTAAGTACTTCATATTAAAACTTATAATTTTAGACTTGTACCCGGATTGCCGTATTATTGTAACACACTCACGATGAAGCAAGTGATAGATTTCCATGCCTACCTTTATCAGTCAAAAGATAAAAGTAAACAAGACCTTCTGATATTGGCTTGTTGTATGGAACAGAAACCTAAAAGAGGAAAATCTCATCTTGCTACAGTAACGATAACATACCATGTACGTTTGAGTGAGGGTAAGATGATTAAAGTATGTGCCAAGTCGTTTCTAGGAATCACAAATTTAAGCAAGACCCACATACAAAAGGTTGTAAGAAATTTTGTTATATCTGGGGAGCTACCAAGAGAACGTAGAGGTGGCAATAAAGTGGGTCCAAAAAATGATGAAAAAAGAAACTGCGTCAAAAAATTTATAGAATCCATAACATGTACAGAATCTCATTACTGTAGAAGCAAGACAAGCGTGAGGGTCTATTTGCCATGTGACTTGTATTTTAAGAAACTTTTTGGCCATTATGTTCAGCGAGTGCCTCAGCCTATGCGTGTGAAGCTTAGTTATTTTCGAAAGTATGTAAATGTTAACTACAACATCGCTTTTGGAACTCCGCTGACTGACTGTTGCTCCATTTGCTTGAGAACAAAAAAGCAGTTAAAAGTAGCAACTTCTTTAGCTGTTCGGCAAAAGTTAACCACTGAGCATCGTATTTATATTGTAAAAGCAAAGGCTTTTTTCAAACTCCTTAAAAATCCAAAACCCAACACAACTTACTTTTCGTTCGACTGCCAAAAAAACTTAGCACTGCCTAGACTGCCTGATCAAGCAGCATATTTCAGGCAGCAAATAAACTATAATAATTTTACAATTATTACTGGAACTTCTGCCGATAAATTAAGACCAACAAATGTGGTTTCTTACGTGTGAACAGAAAGTGACTCTAGAAAAGATTCTAATAGAATAGCGTCAGCTTTGCACATGCTCTAAAGAATTTTGATTTTAATGCCGGCATAGAAACATACGTTTGTTCGCTGATGGTTGTGGCGGAATTTCAAATATGGTGGCAATGTTGTCTTATTGGCTTCTAGAATCGCTGAATCATATTAAACAAATTGTATTAATTTTTCCGATCGTCGGTCATTCCTTTATTCCACCTGATCGTATTTTCGGCCTTATAGAAAAAGACATTAAAAAAAGTTTTGTTATCGTGGAAATAAGTGACTACGACGACTTAATCAAAAAGCATTCCACTGTACGGAAAGTCGGTATCGATTGGGATGTGTTTGATTACACAAACAAAACGAGTTATTAAGCTGCCTAGTTCATGGCACTTTAAATTTAATAAGGCAAAGCATCTGTAAGAAAAATTTTCCTCTTTCGTCAATGGCTCCTAAGAAGTTACCATTGGGAAAAGAGTTAAAGGGGGATAAAGGAACTAGGGATGGCGGTTTTTGACAAAACACCGGTTTTCGGTTATACCGGTTTTTTTGCTTTCGGTTTAACCTGGCAGTTATAACCGGCCAAACAAACCGGTTTTTCCAAAAACCGGTTTTCGGTTTTTTTAATCAAATAAGATTAAAAAGTTACATTTACAATGCACTTTAGTTTGCTATACTACATTCGTAATACAATTTTTTGTGTTTTGTCAGAAAAAAATTCCCCAGACTCTTTCAAATGGGATTTAAAGAAAATAATATCAACATAAATATTTTACTTAAAAATAAATTGAATAATGCAATTCATCTTTTATTTTTACTACCATCAAAAAAAAATATCATTACTTTTAACTCATTTACGACTTCCGGTATGGGTATAAATCGTTTTGAAAACGTAGGAAAATCCTTGTAGATTCGTATTCGTAATCGGTAATTCGATATTCGCAATCATTATTTTTGGTAATCAGAAAAAGCCATTCACCCACTTTCAATGTCAAGAGTCAAATAACCATAATAAATACCAGATCACTTCTAATGTAAAAATATTATGATTACAAATACTTTTTCAACGAAATACTATAATAAAATTAAATGTTTCTGGCTAATGTGAGCTTTTGCTTCTGTACTAAATAAAATAAAAATTGAATTTTAGTTTTGTTTGGAATAATTACTTGAGAATAATAATTATGATTGGGTGGGATCCAAAATAATACCTAACCTAATCCTAATCACTGTAAAAACCTAATAACCGGTTTTTACTTTAAAAATAAAAAACCGGTTATAACCGGGACAAAAAAACAACCGATAAAACCGGTTATTTCGAAGTAAAAAAACCGGTTTTCGGTTAAAACCGGTAGGTTTTTCCCATCACTAAAAGGAACTATTAATAGTCTCCTTTCAAAACACTATGGAGAAAATTGGAGAAGCCTTTCTGAACCCGATTTTTACAATAAACACTTAAAAACAGATTCTAGAACCAGAAGAAACCGTGGATGGTTTGGAAAATTGCTAACATGCATAAAATTACAAAATATAGTTTTTTGATTTGATTACCTAGATTTTTTTGTTTAAAAATTTTCGTTGTATGACTAAACATGATAAAGTTTTATTTTCATGAATAAATCCCTTATGCTTTTTATTGAAGTAAATACGGTTTGTTATTAGTTTATATATTTATTTGCAAAACTGGTTGTTTGCAATATACATTTTTTTTTGTTTAACTCTGTAAACATTTTAGGCTAGAAACTTCTAATTTCTATTGCCAAAAACTCTAAGCAAAATTAATAAAAAATTTTACGTTGTGAGCTAAACACTACTCGGCCGTTAATCATTTTTTTCGAATTCCCAACCAATTACTTTCGAGCAAAGAGCAAGTTTTCCAAATAGTGGCCTCAATATATCTAACTTATACTTCTGACATTACCGAAAGAAATATTGTTTTATTTTCTACTGATTTAAATACCGATAAAAAAAATTGTATTCACCTGACTGTAGTTATAAGTACTTTTTAATTTTATTCTAATTATTTTATATTTTTGCTTTACCTATATTTACCTTATTTATTCACCAGTATTTTGATAATATTATTACAGTTAATTACGAGTCTATCATATTTAATTACCTATTTAATTTTTTTTATATATTTAGCTTTACCACTGCCAAAAAATAAGCCATTTCACCGCAGTATTTATATGATTGTTTATTTGTGTAAATCGTTTGTGGGTAATTCTCCAATACTGCTGATATCGCACATCTAGATAAAGAGTAGCACATCTCAAAATATTCAAAAATGGAGTTAGTGCGATTATCGAAATCTGCGTCGAAAACTACATGAGAAAAAAAGATCCCTGTGTAAAAATCTCCATCAATAACATGTAGATGACGCTGTAAGTTAGTCTTTCTGAGTTGGTCCTAGTATATCTCCGTCAACAATAGTAACGCATAACTAGTTACGACAACACCAGCTGTACACGAAGATCTGTCTATACGCACAAAGACTGGAATATTTTGACTTCTGTTTGTATTTGTGATAGATTGTAGGTTTTAATGTTAAATTATTTTTAGTTATTGTGGTATTTGTGATTCATCCTGTTTTGTTTCTTAAACGTTCATCAAATTATTTCCCTTTACACGGTTGTTTTTTACAAAGGTGAGTATTTTTTTAAAAAATAACTATAAATAGTCGAGTATTGGTGAAAATATTTTACTTAGTTTGAGTTATTTGGGTATTGCTGGTTAAATTTAAATCCACTCTTATTTTAAAATAATTATACCTACTGTCTATTTTGATAAAGAAATGTTTAGAGATGTTTGCATACATAGTACCACTGTGTCATCCGTTATATTGGATTCTTTCAATCTTTTAAACGAGATTCCTCCTCCTGAAACTTCCACCTCTCAACCGATCATAGATCAGTCTGCTGATTCTGAAAACCATCAAAGGGGTAGAAAAAGGACAAGAAACCCTGCTGGTTGGTCCTCGAATATTAAGAAATTGCATCGAAATACCGGAAAGGCCTATGTAAGTTCAACTAATAAAAGTGTTCCTGAAAGAGAGATCAAGCCTCCATGCAACGATAAGTGTAGATTGAAATGCAAAACAAAAATAGAAGAAATATTACGCAAAAGTTTATTCGAACATTTCTGGCAAATGGGCGATCTTCAAAGGCAAAGAGAGTTCATTGTAAGGCACACTCAAGTTATTAAGCCTAAATACAGATACAGTAGTACCCAAAATTATAGGTTATTAAATTCTGCATTTTTCTTTGAGGTTGAAAACATTCTTATTAGAGTCTGCAAGACTTTCTTTAAAACTACTCCCAACATAAGCGATCAATGTATTAGGACAGCTCTTTCAAAACGACAAGACGGCGGTTTCATAGAAGATGACCGAAGGGGTAAACACAAACAGCACTCGACCATAGATAATGAAGTAAAAGAAAGTGTAGTCGCATTTATCAGATCTATACCTAGAATAGAATCTCATTACCTTCGTGCACAAACAACGAGGGAATTTATTCCAAGTGAAAAATCTCTTGCGGATTTATACCGTCATTATAAAGATCTACGCGAAAATAAACGTTTACCATGTGCTTCGTCATAAACTTTTAATCGAATTTTTAACACGGAGTTTAATATTTCGTTTCACATCCCAAAAAAAGATACCTGCGATCAGTGCGAAACATACAAAAATTCTGCAGAAAAAGAAAAACAAAAATTGCGTGAAGCTTATGACCAACATTTGAAAGAGAAAGTGCTGTCCAGATCAGAAAAAGAAGGAGATAAGAAAAGGACAGATGCCGTAGTTGCAGTTTACGATCTTCAAGCCGTAATGCAGGTGCCTAAACGGCAAGTATCCTTGTTTTTTTTATAAATCAAGAATTAATTGCCTAAATTTTACGATTAGTGATTTGTTTGCACAAGATGTAAGATGCTTTTTTTGGGACGAGATTGAAGGTAAACGCGGTGCTGTGGAAATTGGATCCTGTGTACTGCAATATCTGCAAACAGCAGCCATAAAAAATGTAACAGGTACTGAACTCAATATTATATTTTACAGTGACAACTGTTGTGGCCAACAAAAAAATAAATATCTGCTCACTGTCTACGCCGTTGCTGTTGCGACTATGGGAATAAACTCAATTACTCATAAATATTTGATCCGTGGACATTCACAAAACGAAGGTGATAATGTGCACAGTGCTGTCGAAAAACAAATCAAAAGATATACTAAATCAGGTCCCATATACTGTCCACAACAAAGCGCTACTTTAATAAGAACAGCTAAAAAAACTGGAAAACCATATTATGTGGAAGAACTTACACATGACAAGTTCTATGATCTAAAAGCTCTTCAATAAGAATGGGGAAACAATTTCACTATTAATATTAATAGAGAACAAGTAAAATGGCATGATATTAAACAATTGCGTGTTGAAAAGCAGCAACCGATGACATTTTTTTATAAAACTTCTTATGAACAGACTGTTTTTAAACACAGAATTACGTTGATTCTTACTACAAACATGCACTAGGTATAGAATAACTTTAAATCGTATAAATGTACAATTGATGATTCCTTTTAGTTTTAGACATTCCTTAAAATAGTGCTGTGTTTTAACATTTTTAAGTTTAATAGAATACAATAATGTGATTCCTTTTATACTTTCAGAAATGTTTTATAAACCTTTTTTAAGTTTAATAGAGCATGATTCCTTTTATTTTTATAGACATTTTTTTAGACTAGTGCTGTGTTTTAGATTATTTTTAATTGTGTGTTACCTTAGTCCTAAATAAAGATATTAAGTTTTACTAAAAAATTGTTTTAATTCATTAATTATAAAATATACAAAAGTTAGACACACCACTCTTTCTGTGAATATTGTTAAAAAATATGTAGATTAAGAGTGCAATAACTCAAAATATTTCACTAAAATTCAACCAATTTGAGTTAATAGATTAGCAAAGAATGATTTACCCACGAACACTAACATAACACAAAAAATATTAATTAACAAGTGATGCTAGTATTGAAGGAAGTAATTATGCAAATAAATATCTTAGTAAAATAATTTATGCAATACTATGCAACAATATTTTGAACAGGAAAACTAGAAATCGAATTACACGTTTTTTGTCATTCCTGAGAAAAGAGATATTTTGAGTTGTACTACTCTTCATCTAGATGTGCGATATGAGAATTATTTTTTATTCTAGATTTTCAAATTTTTCCCGGAAAAGTAAGGATATGTTTTATTGTAGTTACTTATATCGTAATTTTTACATATTATATCTAATTTATTTATTTTGAAACATTTATATAGACGTGAAAACCATTTAGTAATATAGAATATTAATTACCTTTTATACGGTAATCCAATTACCTATTTAACCTCAAACAAATCATTATTTTTAACCACCAAGTAATAGATTTGTCCCACGGGATCAACTGGATATTTTTAAAAAGCAAAAAGTGGAGTTAAACGTGAAACTTTGGTGCTTCAAGGCTATGCAGCTTTTGTAATACATCACACGCAACGCTCTTAGACAGCCTGAGGCCGTAGCCCAATCATAAACCACAAACCTCGTGACATTCTATGTAATTCCACTAGACAGTTTTATGGTGAACTTGTGAATAAAAATGTCCTGCGCTTCTAAAACATTGGCGGGACACATATAAATTCTTTAATCAACATAGTAGGCGATTGAAATTATTATTTTACCTACACAGTTTTCTCATTTTATCAATGAAAATAATTAGTTTTTTAATAATTTTAACATACATGACATACATTATTTTCATCTTCTTTAAACAACAGTTCAACACAATTTTCGATGTTTGATAACAATTTTCTCAATGACTTCACAATTGTTAAAGACTTCAAAAATTCTGAAGCAGATGCTATTCTCGTAATAGAGTTGAGAAGAATAAATAATTTCCAAGAACTTTTTTAAGTCATACTTTTCTTTATCATTCTTTTAACCAGATCTTGCTAAATTGCAACTTAAATTTTGTATACAATAATACTTTGGATTAATTTGGAAGAAGTTACAGTACAAATTAACAGCTCGATATCAGATAGAATACAGATCAAAAGAGGTGTTCGGCAGGGCTGTGTGTTGTCTTCAACCTTGTTCAATGTCTACGCGGAAGAAGTTATTAAAAAAGCTCTTATGAACAAAAAAGCCATAGTAAAGATCCGATATGCAATATCCGATATGCTGATGATACCGCGCTCATAGCAGAAAATATTGACGACCTACAGAGATTACTAAACAAAGTGGTAGAAGCAAGTGAAGAATTTGGTCTGTCGCTGAATACAAAGAAGACCAAATTCATGATAATTACAAAGAAACGTATCAATAATATCAACTTACATGTAGGACAGAATCTTATTGAACGAGTACAAAATTACAATTACCTCGGAACAAATATTAACAAATACTAACCAAGTTGTATTAGACAGGATGAACAAACAAAAGGAGGTCGTATTGAGTGTTAAAATAAGGAAACTACAATACCTGGGACATATTACACGTGGGAATAAATATCAACTGTTACAACTAATTATGCAAGGAAAAATTGAAGGTAGGCGCAGCATAGGTAGCAGAAGAATGTCATAGTTGAGAAACCTCAGGGAGTGGTTTGCTTGCACTTCCATACAATTGTTCCGAGCGGCAGCCTCTAGGGTCAAAATTGCCATGATGATAGCCAACCTTCGTAGCGGAGATGGCACGTGAAGAAGAAGAAGAAGAATAATTTGGATAAAAATTTAAAATTTAAAATTCTAATTGATGTGCTATTAAATTCCATACATATCTCTTTTCCAAAAAAAAATCGAAATTGCTGATTAAAAATAATCCAGGTAAAAAAATAAACTGGTTCAATGAGACTGTAAGAAGGGAGACTTCAATTTATTATAGCAATAAATAGAAAGCATCCCATTGATGAACCTAGAAGTACCATTATTAAACTTAGAAATGAGTACAGGGAAGCCATCAAGTTTGCAAAAATTAATGCAAATGATAGCGTTAAAAAAATTCTGGCAACTCTTAAGCTATGTGAAAACTTATTAATGGTAACAAACAAAAATGTTTTTACTGATAATTCTAAACTCAAGGCAGATAGTTGTAATAGCCACTTCTGCTCAACTCTTGATGACTATTTAAAGTGTATACCACAGGAAAATATCTCGTGTTTTAGTTTTCAGCCAGTTAGCGTTAGTGAACTTGACTTAGCTTTTTTAGAAATAAAAAATAGTAACAGCAGAAATCCTTATGGATTTAACACAAAAATTGTTAAAACAAATAAAAATACAATTGTTCAACCTCTAACAACTTTAATACACCAAACAGTATCTTGTAATACTTCCTCAAGTTTTTAAAACTGCAAAGGTTGTACCTCTGTTTAAGAATACAGGCTCTATTGATGATTACAACAATTATCGTCTTATTTCTTTGTTGCCTATCTTATCAACAGTTTATAAATGAATTTTAAACATTAAATTAATCTACATTTTAAATCTAATAAACTATTTGCCATAAACCAGTACGGATTCCGAATAAATAAAACAACTTTGGCTATTGATCATTTTACTAGCAATATTTTGGAAGAGTTTGAAAAATATCTTAATACTCTTGCATCGTTTTTGAATACTACTAAGGCGTCCGACGACGCAGTAGTTTTGCAGATAGTCTGGACGGTTTGCAAATAATAATGTCGCGTATATCACATATAAGTAGAGAACACGGACTTGACTTTAATACGAAGAAAACAAAGTACATGGTAGTCAGTAAGCGCGAAATATTAAATACACAGCTTTTGGTTAACCAACATCCAATTAACAGAGTGGACAGCTACACATACCTTGGTACCAACAAACAGCCAATGGGATCACTCCAGTGAAATAAAACAACACATAGGAAAAGCGAGATCAGCGTTCATAATGATGAAGTCTCTTTTCAGAAGTCATAATTTACCACTTGCTACCAAAATCTCTCTCATTAGATGCTATGTATTTTCTACCTTATTATACGGAGTAGAGGCCTGGACACTTTCCGAAGTTTCCTTAAGAAAACTCGAGGCATTCGAGATGTGGTGTTACAGAATGCGAGATTATTAACACCATCAAAGAGCGCAAACAAGAATATCTTGGCCATGTTATGAGGAACGAACAGAGATACGGCTTGTTGCAACTTATTCTTCAGGGCAAGGTATTTGAAAAGAGGGGACCAGGGAGAAGAAGAATATCTTCAAAACCTGAGAAAGTGGTTTAATACATCGACAACCGGACTATTTAGAATAGCAGCAAGCAAAGTTAGGATAGCCATATTGATCGCCAACATCCGGAACGGATAGAACGCATCTTTACCTTTTGTATATATTATGTATTCTCTGTTGCACATTAAACAAAATCTTAGCCAATACAATGCGCATGTAGATTTGCATAAATATTCCACCAGATTTAGCAATAATCTTATACGAGAATTTGGCTGACTTGAGAGATCCAGCAATAGTTCAAGGTATTTAGCCATACAATTCTACAACTTGCAAAGCTAGAAGAGCTGCAAACTAGTGCCAGCTAGAATAAAAAGCTTTTAATTTTCATCAGTGTAAGGCAAAAATTAAGAGTTACCTTAGTATCACCCCATCTGTCTTCTTTCATGCATTAGTAAGCTGTAAGAAAGGATGCTGCGAGTACGCATAGACGACATGATTAAGAAGACAGGTAGTTTATCTCAGAGGCAATTTGGTTTTTGTAAAGAGAAATGCACGATTGATGCAATCGTGAGAGTACTCGAAGCATTGAGCAACAGGGGGTATGAACATCGCTGGGCGGCCCAGCTGTAGTTAAGAATTAATTCAAAACGCTGCAGTGGAACAAGGTAATGAAAGCAATGGAGGAGAAAAAATGTTCTGGTTACCTAATGAATGTGGTAGCCGAGTATCTGTCCGAGAGAAGAATTATGGTGGAAAAGGGCACGATCGTGGACGTGACGTATGGGGTAAACCAGGGATCTCTCTTGGGCCCGACGCTATGGAACCTGGCATATGACGAGGTTATGTACTGTGAATACAAAGAGGGTACAATCCCCTTCGCATTCGCAGATCACCGCGCTGTATTGGTAGTGGCCCTGGATTAACCAGATCTCAAATACCGGGTTAGGAACGCAGGTCGCGTCGTAAAGAGACGTATGATGCAGCACGGACTAAAACTTGCGTCAGAGAAAACTGAAGTCATCATTTTGAAGGGGACAAGGAACAGCAATAGTATTGAAATACAATGTGCGGGAGCATATCTATCACCCAAGAAATAACTAAAGTACCTAGGAGTGACATTGCACCAGAATGAAAAATAGGGGGAGCACGTGCACGGGGATGAGCACGGAAGGCTGCGAATAGTGCGGCTGCATTGGGGAGGATGATGCACAAGATTGGAAACCCAAATCCGAAGGGAGGAGGGTCTTACACGGTGTTGTACAGTCGATAGTCCTCTACGGGGCACCAGTCTGAAGCGAGGCGGTAGAGATAACGGCCTATAGGAGGCTCATTACATACGTGGACAGAAAAAATCTCTTGCGAGTAGCATGCGCCTACACGACTGTGTCTGTGGCAGCCTTATATACTAGCACTGGATGTGTTCCGTTGCATGTTTTGGCGGTGGAAACAAAAGAGCTCTAGGAGAGAAGAGGCCAAAACCTTATTGTGGTCGAGGGAAGAGAGGAAAGCAAAAGGTCAATTGAAAGAAAGCAGGAAGAATAGAACAACTCGGAGAATGTGGCAAAGTGGACGAAAATGCTGATCTAGAACATAAGAGAGTGGGTGGACTGTGGCCAAAGGCAACTGGATTATTTCCTGGCGCAGGTGCTCACAGGCCACGGGTGTTTTAGGGACAACCTCTCTAAGAGGTATTCATAGCTGAATGCCTATACTATGAATATTTGGACACAGTGACACATACGATGTTAGATTTCAGTAGATGGATAGTATAAAGAAACAGAATGGAGAGAGAAAAAGGTGTGAATTTTGTTACAGTGAGAGAAATCGTTGAGAAAATGATTGAAAGTACAACAGGTTGGACTAACGTACATAGCTATATCCGTGCAGTGACCAACAAAAGAGAAAAAAACAAAGACAGTTGGGCCAACGGCAAAGGTAATAGAGAAAGGTGCTAAAAGCTAGAAAAGTGGATCATACTATAGGAGTTACAATGCTTGAGTCGGAATGTGGGGAAAGAGAAAATGCCCGTCTGAAAATGATGCCCTACTAGAAGCAATGAGGGTTTTCTACGCGCTACCTTTAACATAACAAGCAGTCTCGCAGTCTTGCAGTCTTCTTGCTGATGAATGGAATATAGATTTATATGAATGGAAAATGAATGAATAGTGTTTTGGAAGTGATGCCGGCCTTACAGCGGTCATTCTGCATCCGGATCGCTAGATGATAGAGGAGGATCTGGTTTAGCAGGTAAGCGTTCGGCGTAGACTCGGCGACGAGAGGGCATTTTAAAGTACCTTGGAAACTATCGCCGCAAGTATGAAGAACGAGTTCTGCACTAAGGTCAGTATTTTAAAGATTCCAGACACCCCCTCTATAACGACGAAAAAAAGGTTATTTAAAATCAGCATTAATATTATTATTATGTATATTAAAATTTTATACTTTTTTTAATATAGTTTTCAATAATTTAGTTTCGTATCGTTTCATTCAATATCGATTTAACTATTATACAAATCTAACAAAACATAAACACTACATAAAAACTGGTTTTTATTTTACTAACACGCCGCCATTGATTTGAAGCAATCTGCAACCTCTTGGTCGAATAGATATTGTGAAAGGACAACAAAAACTTCCTCAAAAATTCTTTCTTTGGAATATTTTTATAACTGTAAACATTATTTTAAGTCAGACGAAATTACATCCTATTTCCATAAAAACGTTTTATTTGGCCAATTATTCTTGTTGACATATTAAAATTAAGATTATATTTTGCCCTGCTTTTCGGATAATATTTTTTAGGTTGTATGTTTTTATACCATTTTGGTATACTTAGTTTGTCCTACGTGATTAATGGCAAACCGTATTTATATGTCAAACCAACCAGCTATAGTCAAATATTATGCTTATACAGGATTAAGTCAAAATTTTATTTTAAGGAAAATTACTGTACCCCGGAGGTAGAGGACACTATGTCCATTTTCTTACTTTTTCAGGAGAGCAGTTTTAAAATTGTTTAAATTTGAAATCAGTAAAATACTTAAATGTTTCTTATGCTTAATTAAGGTTAATATATTATTGTTGTTGTATGTATAATTGTTTTTCCTTACATGAAGTGTTATATACCTAAAGTTTACTGATCATTACATAAAAATGTTTTAAAAATGGGTAGTTAGACATAGTGTTGTTTACCTGTAACAACTTTTTTTAATAATGTGACTTTGCATGTTAAGGTCTCTACGAAATAAACAAGAAAAACACATTAAATAGCCTTTACTAATATTTTATTAGAGAAACCTAATATTATAATGTTATAAGAATTAAGTAAAATTATAGACGACAAGTCTCAAAATTGTTAAAGAGGCTCAATATCATCTTCATTATCTTGGTGGAAATTGTTTGTGGCTACATCGCTATATGTTAAATTTTGATAAAAAGCATGACAAACTGACAGAACAAAAGGCCATAGTGCAATTAAGTAAGTTTGTTTTGTGATTAGTAATGGAACTACTGAGACTTGATTTAGTTGAGCTGGAAACGTTACTTGCTGTCTTTGATACCTCATGAAGTCTACCTCCTACATATTTTGATTATTGAAATCGTTTTTAGAAAAGAGCTTTCCAATGTGTTTTTTTTTATTTATTTATGGCTTTGGATAACTTAATTTATTCAGCCACAATAATTTCCAATGTATTCTTGTTGGACTTGTAGGAAAACCCATGTTGACAATATAACAGGCTCTTGGTTAACTTTCTTTTTTCTACTTAAAAAGGAGGATAAGGTGACAGTTTAGAAGTTTTTGAAATCTGTACGGTCCATATTGTGCACTGTGTATTTACCTGATATTTTCCTAACTAGCTGTTGCTAGTCGCAGGGTTTTTCTATGGCCAAATTGGAGAGTTTTTTGTTTTTCTCTCGATCAAAGTATGAAAACGGCTTGCTGCCATGTGTGTGCCATTTTAGTGAAAATTCTTGTTTTTTACTGAAAACTTTACGTGTTTGGATACTGCATAAGTCCCCTTATTATTTGAGGGTACGTATGCAGTATTTAAAAATAGAAAATTATAAAACTTATATTTTTATATTGTCGATAGCAGTTATCTGTCCAAACAGTGATGTCCTCTACTTGACCACCTGGAATTGTATTGTCAACCCATTTTAAAATGAATGAGGCAATTTAATTTGCAGTACGGATCATTTTAGATTCAAACCACATTATCCATTGTACAAAAGAATCACTGGCATAATAAAATGTAAAATTTAATTTCCAAAGCTTCTTTTTGTAGAAAAATAATACAATTGTTTGTTGGTGGTGAATTTATTTTATGTCGACAGATGAGAATATAAATTACTTTATAACATCTGATACGTTTGTTTCAGTCCAGTATGAGTTAAAGATTTTTTTCCTTCGTATTTTGGCAATATTTCAGAGCATATCATGGTAATTTCATTATGTTCATTGGAATTGCCTGCATCACTGCTTAGGGGATACTTAAGAAGACTTTTTGTTATTGCCCCACTAGTCATAGGAGTAGTAAGAACTTTCTCTTTTACCTTTGTTTTCGCTAGTTTACCTATACGTCTTACTTTATTGTCGTCTGATTCAGAGCTTTCACCACTTAGAGGCTCATAGGTTTTATCAATATCCGCATCACCATCTCCAAACAAATTATCATCTTCGTCCAGATTCATTCGTCAAAAGAATATACAATACTAAATATTTAAGGTTAGGAAAATACTAAATTAGTGTTATTTAACAATAGCTTACCTGTAGGTATTGTTTCATTAGGATTATTATATGACAGTTATTCTAGTATTCATTTCCCACGAGAGTTCGGATCCAGTTTGTAATTATTAAACAACGGATGTATTGTACAACTTTTCACAATTTAACACTATTGCGAACTAAATAAAATGATTACAATTATTCTAGTTCATGACAATTTTACCAGGTACCAGGTAAATAACACTATGTCCGGATGGTAAATAAGAGTGCACACATTTAGTAGAGGTAAACAACACCAAGTCCACATGGTGTTGTTTACCTCTGACTAAAAATGGACTAAATGTTTATTAAAAAGTCGGCAAGTTATTTAACTTACCGTATAATTGTCTCTGGACATAGTATGTTTTACCTTTGTGTAGAGCCAGAAAAGTAATATTTAAAAGTGCCCCAATTTTGATAAAAATAAACATGGGGTCCTTAACCTCCATTTACACACCAGAAATGGTTAAAAAATATTTTTTAAAAATTCTGCAAAAGTGTATAACCTACAAAGCCGATTATGTTTTTCAAAATTGACGGTTTCTTTATTTTTTCTCTTTCTTACGTCTGTTTCTATTGTACTCTGTGCTGGTTGTGCTGGCTATTCCAGGCATTTTTGCATATCTGTCTCTGTTTTAAATCTATGTTTCCTGCTCATTTATTTTGGCCCGTAGTGATCTTGCCGTTTCCCTACATAGAAATTGTTGCCTGAACAGGGTATTTTATAGATGCAGCTCTTTTATCTTTCTTGTTTTGTGGGGTTAGGTTTGGACAGATATATTTCAGTGTACTGGTTGTTCTGAATGATGTGATGTTATACTTATTTTCTCCATTTTTTTTTATGATCCCTTCTATATGGTATTGCTGCTATCCTTAAATCCCTTAAAACCATTGAAGTTATATCCATAATTTCAAAAATAAAAAAAACAGTTGAATTATTAAATAAATTTATCAATACAAACTTCATCACAAAAGTTTTATGAAACTAGATCAGTAGCTGATAAAGATATGAAGTATGAAAAACATGGCAGAAGTACCAGGAACTAATTATCAAGAATTTGGTTTTTTGCTCACTACTGTACGTTAATTACTCGATTGATGAGACACTCATAGGTTTTAGAGGTCGTGTAAAGTTTGGCATGTATATAATAAAGGAACTTGATTCTTACTGATGCCTGTACTTATTTTTTAAGTTATACTTATATCCGCGCTCTCGACATTGGAAATGTGTACGGGAGTGAATTGGTCAAACCATTACATATGTAAGATGTAAGTAAGAGAGAGACAGAAGATATATTTTCTCTCTCTTCCTCTCTCCAGAATAAAAATGTTCCTTTGGTATATATATATATATTATTATTATTATTGATGTGATATGTTTTGTCTTATTTATCAAATGTTCATAATTATTTTAGGCTTTTGTATTTCAAAATAGTAATAAATCACTATATGACCGAGAACTGTCAGTTTTGAAATCCGTTACTGTCATGTCTAATTGGCGAATTTTTTACGTGTTTTGGTCATACGCTGGTGTATGTGAGTTCAAATTCCAATATGAATTTCTTTTTTTATTTTGAAAAATTTAAAAACCCCACGTTAATCTTATTAAATATATGTTATATACCCTAAAATGCTAAATTTTAAAATAAAATGAAAATTTCCAACATAATACGAGATGTTAGTTTTTTATTTTTATCTTCCACAAACATTTTTTGGATTTATACTTCTATACGCGCGTTCGACGTTAGAAATTTTCTCTCCCTTTCTCTTTATAGAATAAAACTGTTCCTTTTGTAAATATATTTAATATTTATTAATATTATTATCATGGTAAATTAAACATATGCGTAAGTAAGTTATGTATATTGTCAGTTTTAAATACTTATGAATATTGCATTTTAATTTGTAATGTATAATAATGATATTGAATTAGGTTGCAGTGTATTGTATTGTATTTTTATATTAATAACAAAATAAACAATGAATTTTACTGCAGAGTGTATGTAAAAAAAATTTTTGCATTCAATTTCTTTTATGAATATATGAAAATAAAAATATTTGTTTTCATTAAAATATTGATTCAATCCTTCATTTACTATACTCCTATTACAGGTCAAATATTTACATACAGCAAACTATGCACCATATACCTATATACCTAAATCTTTTTCTCTTTCTGCTCTCTCTTGCCTATAGCATTACATATTATGTAATCATTATGCATATTGACTCCCATGTAAATTTGTGACGGCGAACGCGTGTATAGAAGTATAATTTCTACCGGCAGTCCCACTGGACTGCCACACGCGTTTTTTAATGATATATTTATACCTCCAAAGGCAGCGATGGAAAATTATTAACAGATAAAGAAAAATATTTTGCTATAGAAACCCAAACAGTGGTAAAACTTATTCATCTTTTTATAAAATACAAATCGTAATATCACTGCAGATAATTGGTTCTCTTCTATTAAATTTGCAAATGATTTGCGACAAAGAGGATTAACGTATGTAGGTAAGCCCAACTAGACGAGAGATGTAGGAAGTTGTACCTACGGTTTTACTAAATATATTGTAGATGCTCTGAATGCAATATGTGTAATTTATAGTTATTAGTAGACGCACTAAGAGTTGGCATATTACGGTTTTTAATTTTATCATCCATATCGCTCGAGTTATAGAACATAAATATGCTTTATCGTCACTGAATATTGTACAATTTTATAAAAAAGACAGTACAAAAAGACATAATAATAACAGTAAGAATTGAAAATATATGGTCAATATCAAAAAACAGAAAATAATACAATACACAATGCATTGCAAAATTTGAATAAATTGCAAATTCGTTAAGAAACTCTTCTACTTAATCATATATGGTCATTCAGATAGATAGTCTTTTGTCATTTTATGGAACTTAAGAAAAGAAGTTACAGATTTAGGTTGAAAAGGGAGATAATTATTGTATAATTTCTTTGTCGAATATAATACCCATAGATTAAAAAAAATATTAAAAATGTCCTAAAGAGTATATAACCACTTAATTAAAAATAATGTGAAATTTAAATTTTGACCAAAGTTAATGCAAAGTGTGGTTAATACTTATTAGGTATACATTTAAGTAGCCACTAAATATGTGGGTAAAGACCCGTTAAAAATTGTTTATTTAAATTTAGTTTACATTATGTGTTATTAATTATTATGATGATAAAGTTACCAGTGGATTTGGTAACATGGCGACGTATGACTCCACGTGAAGTTGCTGGTCCTGAGATAGGTGTGTGTCTACGAGGACTTGATACCATAGATAAATTTACCTAGATTGGTAACAGAGATAGCCAAGGCCAAATCATGTTCGGATTTGGCGCCCATTCGTATGGTGGCGCTGCTAGTCTCTTTCCTGCGCGGAGGGAGTGTGCTGTGGAAAATTCAAAGTTGAGTTTAGACAAATACGGCGCCATATTTGTATTTGTTTAATCTTTTATAATTTATTTTATAATTTAAAATTTTTTATATCAGTGGTGCAAAAAGGTACAATTTTAGACGATTTTTTATTATGGACTTGAACACATTACATGGAATAACAATGTAGAGACGAAGAACTGAACAAAAAAGATGTGTTTCAGATTGCATGGATACTACTGGCAAACAATATAGTTTTTCTTATATGGATATGTTTGATAAATGGGTGAATGTTGTTAAGAGCCCTAATTATAGAATGCTGCAACAGAAACTATTTATAACAATTTTCGTGTATGCGCTAGTCATTTTAAAGAGGACGATATAATCAATGTTGGACATACCGGTATTACGAGAACAGCCCTTCTGAGTTTGTTTTTACCAGCACCAGGTAAGAACTATTATGCCAATACATGTATGTATGTGACATGTGACCTTTTACTTATAAAATTAGTTAATTATAAATTTAACCTAAAATTATATATTATAAAATCAGTCTTAATTGCTTACAATTTGAATTATTTTGTAGGTGGTGGTTCAACAACTATCTTAAAAATCATCACCTTAGAGAGGGTTCGACATAAATTTCTAAAGGTGTGCGCCTTTCAAAGTTGGATTAGATTAGCAGACCATGACTACACGATCATATAAAGAGGTCTTTGAGCTTGCCTGTTAAGTGCGAGGAGGGATCTGTGCTTTCTTGTGAGTGAGATTGGTCTTAGAGTACCATATTACCATGGTTTGTCTCATCTATGTACTTTTAATGTTCCATTTTGTAGAACAACCTAAATCTAAATGTATTTAATATGTCTCTCAATAAATATATAAATATAAGTAGAAAAGAGTTACTGGTAACATAGAGTTTGGAAACTTAACTTTGTAAAATACTTCATGTTTTTATTGTAACTAGGTAATACTTTTTTTTTATTTTTAATGTTATTTTTTCATCTTTATAGTGCTGGATCTTAGAATCTTAGAGCTAACTGTTGGGTTTATAGGTTTAAATATGACTAAAAATATTATCATATAAAATGTATATAAAGTTCTTTCTAGAACTAAATCATTTAATTTTTCTGTTTCCAACTTAGCAGAGTTCTGTCTTTCTGTGAGTAGAACGCCAGACAGTAAAAGTTCTCACTGACCGCTGGTAGCGTGTGTTATTAGATTAGGATGTAAGTACTACAAAGAACTCAGAATGTCTGACGGCTGTCTGTTGCTTATTAGGCTTTAATTTGACATTAGAATTAAAAAAAAAATTATTTAATTACTGACAAGTTCTTGTCACAACATTTAGAACACTAAATTATACTACATTTTTCTGTCCCTATTTGTGAACAAAATATTGCAACTATCTTGGTTTATTTTTAGTTCCAGCTGATTTACAGCTAGATTGAAAATCTGAATTTTCCAATCTTGGTTCATTCATCAATCCAATCATCAGGTTTTTGAACAGGTAAATTTTCTGTCACATCTGGTATTGATTTAGTAGTGGAATTCTCTAATGTGTTATTTGGACTTTCATCTTCATCATTATCATGATTCATTAATATAACAATTCAATAGTAAACTTGGTATATAGTACAGAGCTCCTGGTAAAGCAGTTTTTCATTTAGTGATGTCTAAATATTTGGTTTTCAATGCTAGATTCACCAATTTCCATATAACTCATTGTATCTTTCAATTTAACCATTTCCTTAATGTATATATGGTGTTGTTCTACTTGAAAATATTCCTTTAGAGTGTAGATAATTAATAAATTCTTGTGAAGTAAAGCTAGTTCTCCTTGTCAGATTTTATATATGCCAGCATTCTATATACAAAAAATAGTGATTTAATCTGTGATTGGTTTGAATTGCTTTCCTACCAGATAATGTCTGCATTTTTTTAATACTTCAATGCATTTGCATTTTTTTATAAGCATGTTTTCATTCAGAATCTGTGAGAGTATGTGTGAAAAAAGCAATTGGTTTTCCCCATTGATTGCTTCGCTTATGGAATTATAGACTAAATTTATTAAAAGCATGTACTTATCTTTGTCTTCTAGGGATTTATCTTTAGATTCAGATTCATTGCTTTCTAAAAAAATCTTGAATGTTATATACCAATGTTTGAATTCTTTGCGAATTATAATGATAAAATTGTAGTAAAATGCCTTTGGCGCAATTAGGCTTTTATTCACATAAAACTTGACATACTAAGACAAAACAATTATTTAAATACTGACCAGTTCTTGCCACATTAAGAAAACTAAATTATAGTACACTTGGCTTTTATTATTAATATTTCTTGTAACACATATAACATTTCTTGTAAAATTTTTATAAATAAAGATTTTATTCTATATTTTTTTCTTTAATTTTTTTAACCACTTTGGCATTTTAATGTAATGTAAAAGAAATATAGTCTCAACATAACAAGAAAACCCAAAAAGTATACGAAAAATATTTATTATCGTATAGGATAAGGATTTTTCTTGTTATTTTAGGATTATATCGATTTTCCTTTACTTTAAAATGGGTTCACAATCCTAGGTAATATTACTAAACTTTTGAATTTCGCGCCATGCATATATAGTTAGGCGCTCGGTCACTAGATGATGCGCCAATCATTGTTTTACTCGTCAAGACGGAAGTTTCAATGCTAGGTGGTAGTGTGCTATGGACTTGATACAAGCAACTGATTGAAACGACAATCTTGACAAGTTAGGGCGAAAGTTCGAACAAAGCAGTCAGTGTAACTTTATGTGTCTACTTAAGACAGAAGCCATCGTTATTTAAAAATTGTAAAAGTTAAAATTAAAATAATATAACAGTCGCAACCATCAATGTTGTTGCTTTGTCCTGATTTTATTTTTAAGAAACTGTAATGTAATGTATGTGAAATGAATTGTGGTGAGAAAATTATGTGGGTATTTTTAGGCAACCAACCAACTATACATACGTCTAGAAGTGTTGTGAATTAGAGATTCTAATATAAGGCCCCTTAAATGTTTCTTCAACATTTGGTACCTGTGGAAACTAGACAAATGTGGGAAGTTATATTCTTGAAAATTTATTTTTGATGGGTGAAATAGGAATGATTACATTTTATGTTTAAAAGTGGTATTGAGTGAATAAAATAAAAACTTTTGTAATGTAATGTTTATGTAATATTTAACTAATAACTTAATCATAGAAGGCCCTGTATGTCAAAAAACAACATTTGGTACCTGGTAAACGTAAAACTTTTAAAGTTACAAGTTCATGAACATAAATAAATGATTAAGTGTTAACGGACGAAGTTGGTTATTTATTTTTTGTGTGTTAACAATTGTATGAGATGAACACACATTGATGGTTGGAACGTGGTTTTGTAATATAATCATCATATAGTATTCAACTTATAACTTAAAAAAAAGGCCTTATCTGTTATAAAGCAACACAAGGTACACGAAATATATAAAAGGATAAATTATAAGTTCATGAGTTTAACGGACTGTTGGTATCTATTAATACCAACACAGGTTGAGGTTGATAAGAACATAAAGCAAAGAATAAGAAATGCCAAAGAATCACGGATTACAGAACAATGTGTAGAAATGGAAAACTATGAAAGAAAGAATGACACTTTCAATATACATAAAAAAGTAAAAGAAATTACAGGAACCCAAAGAAGACGTCAAATAAGTTTGCTTAAGAACAAAGATGGAAAGATTATTATAGATTTAACAGAGAAAATTAATAGATGGAGTGAATACATAAGAGAATTATTTGAGGACAACAGAAATAACATTGTTCTGATATATGGCGAAACTGGACCTGAAATTCTAAAATGTAAAGTAGGAATGGCACTTAAAATTACAAAACTGGGAAGGCAAATGGACCGGATGAGGTTGCTACCGAATTGCTAAAAAACATCGAACAATATCTTTAATGAGCCACCTACTAAAGATATTTCTAAAAATCATCCACAACCGAGTTTATCAAAAGTTGGAGTCAGATATTAGTAATACACAGATGGGGTTCAGAAAAGGGCTTGGTGCTCGAGAAGTTCTCTTCGGTGTGAATGTTCTCACACAAAGATGCCTAGACGTTAATCAGGAGGTACATATGTGTTTTATCGATTTTGAAAAAGCGTTTGACAGAGTACGCCATGATAAGCTTAGAGAGATTCTTGAAAGGAAGGACATAGATAATAAAGATCTGCGAATAATTCTCAATCTATATTGGAATCAGAAAGCTAACATCAAAATAGAAACTGAAACATCACAAGCAATAGAAATACGTAGAGGAGTACGACAGGGTTGCATTTTGTCACCTCTGTTATTTAATGTATATAGTGAAAGTATCTGTCAGGAAGCCCTTTTACAAGCAAACGGAGGAATCGTAATTAATGGAGAGATTGTAAATAATATTCGATACGCGGACGACACTGTACTGGTTGCAAGAACAGTAGAAGAATTACAAAGATTACTTACAGACATAAATACTGCTTGCAACAATTATGGTATAAATATCAATATTAAAAAAACCAAGTATATGGTCTCTAGTAAAAACATGACACAACCAGCGTATATTAGTATAAACGGCACCCAAGTTGAAAAAGTATCAAGTTACAAATACTTGGGAACTTTAATAAACGAAACTGGAGACCAAAACAGTGAAATAAAAAAGACGTATCGAAATTGCCAGGGCCACCTTCATAAAGATGAGAAAATTCTTCTGCAACAGAAATATAAGCATCCCTCTACGATTAAGAATGCTGAGAGGCTATGTATTTAACACGCTATTATACGGTGTAGAGGCCTGGACTCTCAAACAGAACAACATGAAAAATATTGAAAGTTTCGAGATGTGGTGCTACCGTCGAATGCTGAAGATTAGTTGGGTTGAAAGAATAACAAACTGTGAAGTAATACGAAGAATAGGAAAAGACTCAGAAATTTTGTTAACGCTAAAGCGAAGAAAACTTGAATATTTTGGTCACCTGATGAGAGGGTGACCAAAATATTATAAATACGCATTACTTTAAAATATAATGCAGGGAAAAATAGAAGGAAAACGGAATCCAGGCTGTAGAAGAATGTCATGGTTGCGGAATTTGAGAGAGTGGTTTGGCTGCACCACTAATGAACTCTTGAGGTCAGCCGTAAACAAGGTCAGAATAGCCTTGATGATTTCCAATCTCCGATAGGAGTGGCACAAAAAGAAGAAGGTATCTATTGACAAGAACTGTGAAAATTAAATAGTTGTAGGTGGTTCTGTTAAATTTAAGTAAAAAGCAGAAAATTATGGCGTTTTTTTTTTAAATTGTGAGAAAAGAAACGACTACAGAAGGCTGAGGTCTCCAGAGATCCGAAAACCAAACCCTGAGGGAATTTTGTGGATGAATTCAAAAAGAACTAAATAGTTTAGGAGGGGATGACGAATAATCTACTTTGAATTTAGAGGTGTCGAAAAGAAAAATGGAAAACATTAGGTATGAGAGACAAACTTGAAGTTTGGTTTAAATAGAAAGAAGTAGGAAAAGATGAAGAGTATAATGTATTGAAACAGAGGTTTCGGAGTAAACTAAGGAAGATGAGTATTTGACGAACGAATAATGATAAATCTAGATTTTGTTTCAGAAGTAAATTAATGATGTGAGTTATGAGAAAAGTTGGCGATGGAGAGGGAGAAAGTCTCGATTGAATGAGATATGACGAGTAACGCAATTTGGGCTTTTTTAGGAATTTTTCCTTGTGGATTTTTTTTTGTTTTTCTTTAAAAATTTCGAGGCCTTTGTATAAGTCTAGTATGAGGACTTTCTTATAAGAGAATAAGTGAAACGTCTTCTGGGATATTAAGGGTGTGGTTGTATTCTTTGAGATGTTGAGAGAAAGTGGAAGTATTTTTTTGTGTGCTCTAGAGAGCGTGAAGATAGAAATCTACATGTTTTACCTATGTAGGTGGCATCACAATCGGAACATTTTAGTCTATAAATTCTTCTACGGTTCATATAATTGATGGGATTTTTGGAATTAGATATATGCTGACCCAATTTATTGGTACTTTAAAAGTAGCATGGATGAGATTTCAAATATTTCCAGAAAGACTTTCGTGATGGTATGGGAGTAAAACGTAATTTCGTTTGGTGGTAACGTCTCTGGGGAGCGCAGTCTCCTGCAGGTCTTAAGACGTCTTTTGTGGATGAGTTTGTTGATGAGGTTGTGATTATATCCATTCCTGACTGCTATCTGTCTGAGTTTTTTTTGTAGTGTAAATCTGAAAGCTGAGGGTTTCTAGGCGATGGATGTAACTATGAAAAGTTGCGTATTTATATGACATGGGGTGGATAGATGAGAATGGTATTACGTGGACAGTCTGTGGGGGTTTTCAATAGATACTGAAGTCGAAGTGGTCATTTAATATGGTAATGGTGAGATCAAGAAAATTGATTGACATGGATGATTCTAGTTTTATAGTGAACTTGATATTGTAGTGAATTTGGTTATTTTTGGAGAGTAATGATTTAGCTGAATTGGAGGTATCTGAAATAAAGACTAAATAGCCTTCAACATAGCGAAACCAATAAAGTATTTATTAATAAATCACACTCATGAAGACAATCTACAAAATACTTCCACAATCTCAAATACCACTCCCTCCACACTTACTACGTCTTTTCAAATCACATTACAAATAGTAGTAATCCCAAATTTATTAATAAACCAAATCCAATAATGTTCACTATAAAATACATCTATACATTTGACCACTTCTTTAGTTAACACTACAATCGCAACACCTACATCGCCTGAGTCATCCTCTAATACCCAAAAATATAAATCAACCTCATCCGAAACAAGTCAACACTTACCTCTAAATAAAAATACACATATGAATTTTTGCGAACCCCAGATAACTGTGAAGAAAGCAACTGGAAAAGGAACCCTAGAAGATGCAATCACGCCACCTCCTGAAAAAAACTTGGAAAAACCTAAGCTTCAATTAAAGAAAAAAAACCAAAACTAATGACAAAAACTTAATAAATGGGATACCAAATCTCCAAACATCATTAGAACCAGTAAGAGAATATGTAGAAAGGAAAAAGCAATTCTTAAGCTTTAATACATTAATTGCCGATTACACCTATAGGTGTATTCCGTGGTGTCAATAAAGGCGCCGGCTACACCTATAGGTGATTAATATACATTCAATTCAATCTCACTCTTGTGCGACTGGCACTTTAAGTAAACATTTTAATAGCTATAAGGCATGTTGACTGAAACCTATATTATTGATGTGTAATGTTGGTTGCTTGCAGCAAGTCATGGAATTTCGACTTTGAATGATTGAATGCAGGTGACGTCATTTTCACAGTGTTTATAAATATTTGGTTATATTTCATTAGATATACGTCAGGTAAATGATTATTTTGTTATTTTTGACAAGTATGTTGTGTTTTATCGTTAAATAGTGGTCATTTTAAAATGGAAAGTCAACCGGGACCTTCGGGAATTAAAAGAAAATTAATAAATAGTGAGCTGACTCGTCCACTAACGGTAGAAGAAATGCGACATATTTTAGAGTCGGACGACGATGAAAGTGATGATAACTTTTCTGTACACAATGATGAAGGACATACAACAGACAGTGCGAGTGATACTAGTGACGAGCATGTAATTAATGATATACAGAACGCAATTACAGCAACAAATACGTCCAATGATCAAAACACGACGTGGAGTGATAAAGGAGCTCTAAAGAAAATTAAGTTTGCGGGAACTCAATCATTGGTCCCAAATATGATTGGAAAACATCCTGTTGACCTTTTTAATTTATTTTTTGATCAAGAAATAATAAATTTAATTGTAGAGCAAACTAATGAGTATGCCGTCAATCTTTTTTTTGGAGAACAGACACGTGAACAATCCCGTATTACATACTGGAAACATCTGACAGTTGATGAATTGAGGACATTTATTGGCTTGTTGCTGATTACAGGAACAGTTCAATATTCTAGATTAACTGACTACTGGAAGACACATCGATTCTACAGAAGTTGTTTTGGCGAGTAAATGTCCAAAAATAGATTTTTACTGATATTGAGATGTTTGCACTTCTCACCTGTTGGAGAAAATAACCAAGATCGTTAAGCAAGAGTACGCCCCATCATGAACCACTTCAATAATAAAATGCAAGCTATTTACAACCCTGGAAAGCAACTTTCTCTTGATGAGTCCATGGTGTTATGGCGAGGACGTTTAATCTTCCGCCAGTATATTAAGAATAAGAAACATAAATATGGGGTGAAACTTTACATGCTAACAGAACCCAACGGATTAGTCCAAAAATTTACAATTTATAGTGGATCAAAGGATGCATTGGGCGGAACTGGTCATACCTCAAAAGTAGTTAAGTATTTGTTTTAAGAAAGGCTACACCAGGGACATTCGGTTTATATGGATCGTTATTATAACAGCAATGAGCTAGCTTCAGACCTTTTACAAAAAGAGACTTACTGCACTGGGACCTTAAATATAAAAAGAAAAAGTAATCCACGAGTTCTTCAGCAAGTAAAACTCAAACCAAGAGAGAATATTATTTCGTAATGGCGTGCACCTTGATAAATGGAGATCCAAACGCGATGTGATGTATATAACGAGTGAATACGAAAACGAAATGACTGAATCTCGAAATACAAGAGACCAGGTAACATTGAAATCACTCGCAATTATTAATTATAATAAATAAATGTCAGGCATTGACCAGCATGATCAAATGCAGTCATACTATCCATGTATCCGAAAACCATTGCGCTGGTATAAAAAAATATTTGTCCATATATTACAAATGAGTGTAGTAAATTCGGCTATTCTGTTCAACAAGTACTCAGGGCAAACAAAGAAAAACATGTACGATTTTAGATTAGCCCTTTTAGAATCACTGTTACCACCAAAAGTTGACCCCAAGGCTACTGCAAACCCCACACGAATTACAAAAAATTGATAAAATTACCGAGGAAGAATATAAAGCATCTGATCAAACATTCAAGAAGATGAAAAGAGTAGCAAGAAAGAGTGTAGAGTTTGTAGACCTCAAAAGAAGAGAACAGCAACTATGTATGTGTGTAATGCCTGTGATGGTTCACCAGGATTTTGCGTTGAATGTTTTTTTATTTTCCATAAAGAATAATACATGTTCGTATAAATTTAAAATTACCTATAGGTGTAATTGGCACTGGCAATGAAATTTTCATTAGAGGAACCGTTTTTTCTTATATAACGAAAACTTATATTTTTTTAATAAAGTATATTAATAAACAGTGTTTTTATAGTAGTTAAACAACATTTTTTCGATTTTATTCTAACCGGCACCGCTATTGCGAATTTACTATAGTCGTAGGCAGTGAATGTGTTAATCAAGTAGTAGATATATTCGAAAATATATGATCAAAAGATATAATCAGCGTAACAAACTTGTACTTACAAGACTCTGATGCACTTATAAAGTTTCCAACGGAATTATATCTATAGGTACTACATCGACAAACGAATGAAAACCAAAAGCACCAAATTAATAAAAAAACTTGGCAAACACATCGTTTTACTCTCTGCACTGAAAACTTCATTGTCGGAAGCAGACTTCGACTCATTCCTCTAAAGAATAATAAGATTACTGTTGACTTTATGTTTATTCCATCACATTCAGGTATACAAGGAAATGAAGAAGCAGATGAAATAGCCCGCTTAGCATTCTTCAGCCAGGGCTCCATTCTTATTAATGAGGTTTCTTTTGATAACTTTAAGTCAGAAATAAAATATAAAGTGTATGGCACTGGCATGTGTACGTGACAAAATAAGTGTAGTGCATCACAAAATAAAGCGACCACCCGAGAGCGAATAGATATGACCAAGTGAGAATAACACGTTTGCGACTAGGACACAGTAATTTAACGTATAAGCACCTCTTTTCGCGAACTGTGCCGTCAATGTGTAAAAATTGTCAAGTAACACTCTCCGCGAAGCATATACTAACTCAGTGCAAAACATATGAAGCAGCAAGAAAAAAGCACACTATCCCAAATAATATAGAAGAAATCTTAGGAAAAAACATAAACAAAAAAAAACACAATAATTTATCTTAAAGACTCAGGACCTTTCTAATTTAACCTGTACTATATTTTTTTAGGTCGCTAATAACCCTTGCGGTTACAGCGTAAATAAATAATTAAAAAAAAAGCAATATAGGGACATAGTAATAAAAAGAATGCATACGCTAATGTAAAATAATCAAAAAAATATATATTTAACATAATTTGTTATATTCGTATAATGAAAATGTATATACAATACCAAATAAAAATTATAAAGTGTGTATCTGGCTTCACATCAGCAGTTCACAACAGCAGTTGTGTTCCAGAAAGTACACGTCATGTCAGTGGTTGAAGGTTAATACGTTAAACATTTCGTTTATAAATATTAATTCTTGAGGTTTAATAAAAGTCGCTTGATAATATGTTTCGCCACTTATTTTAAATTTTTTGTAGCTGAATAATTTCGTTACACCTTTAATTTATTGCCATTCCCCAAATATCGATGAGTACCATTTACCCAATTATAATTTAAGACGTTTTTAAGAAAGTTTTACAATAAAAAAGTGTAAAGGCGAAAATTGAAAAGTAAAACAAGGGGCGCACATATAAAAAGGCAAAAGTGTCGGATTTTGAGAATTATTGAACTCCGCAACTTTCCTGGACAGAATCCGTAAAATCGGAAAACAAAAACTTTTTTGGCAACTTTCACAGCTAACATGATTTTCCTATAACATAAAAGATTTAGCTGCTTTCGTTTAAGATTGATCTTGATTTTTTCCGCGAAGTATAAAAAATTATAACCAGTTTTGTTTTTGTTTTCTGTTAGTCGTCGAAGTTTACGGAGGAAGTTTTTCCTTTGACTTCAGTAACGACTAATTTTAATTAGGAAGTTCTTGAAAGTAAAATAATTTTTCTTTTACAATTTTATTTTTTACAAAAATAAATGAATTAGACTCTTTTCTATATATTTCAATGCAAGTTGGCATGACAAAACTACATGGTGACAATAAATTGACTTTCATACTTTTTAGATTAGGTCAAAATAAAAATACGTAATTAACAAAGGATACATCATAAAACATGTGTATTTTCTTCTTATGCTGCTTATTCGTTTCGGATACTGGCTATAATTATTGTTATCTTTACTTTGTTGGCTGCAAAGTGGAAATATTCACTGGTAGTTACGGGTAAACTATACAGTAATTGTCCAGTTAAGAAGGGATGCAGTTAATTTAATTTTCTTAAATAAAATTTCATTTGCAGATACCTTATTATTATTTTTTGGTTTCTTCGTATTATTTCTAAAGGATTTAAAAAAGATTTTGCCATTTAAATAAAATGTTTATGTGTAATTTTAAACATTTTGTTATTTGTAAAATATTCAAAGATTGGTCACTTACTTTCAATTATTGGCCAGTTGAATACCAAGTAATTGGCATAAGCAAGTCAAATTATTAAAACAATAGGTAGATATCTAGCTGTACTATAAAATTAATTTATTTTTAATAATAGAATAAAAAAGGTTTGTTATAGCCTCACTTTTTTTATATATACTAAGGTTAGTATTAATCTTGGGAATTGGTATTAACCAAGGTGGAGAAGTTAGGAAATTTGTTGTGAGAATTTAAGGAAATTCAAGATATAGGTCAAGAAGGTTTCTCCTAACTCTTTTGTAAAATGGTGGATCTAGTCTTATTGTACAGAAAGTGTCTTGAAATCGATCTGTGAACGTATTGGTATAAGTAGGGTGTTATTTATTACTAGCTATTTTAGAAGATATGAGAGAGAAAGGTATTTGCATTGTAAACTTAGAGGTGGTTCTCCTGTTAAGCATTGTAAACTTTCAACTGGTGTAGTTTGAAACGCACATGTAGCTATTCGTAGAATTGTGTTTTAAACAGTTTGTAAGGTTTTCAATACAGATACTTTGTTTGATGTATAAACTATCACACCATAGTCAAGTTCTGATCTAACTAAAGATTTATATACATGTAATAGTGCATTTGGTCTGCTCCCCAGTTTTTACTGGAAATAGTTTTCATAAAATTTAATACTGCTTGGCATGATTGCTAAAGTTCTGTATGTTTTTTCAGGAGAGCTTTTGGTCGAAAACCATAACTAAAAATCTGATAAAAAAACACAGAAGTACACTTCACACATGTGTATTGTGGTATAAAAACAAACAAATATTTAAAACTTTATAAAAGTGTCGTCAACATTTAAATTCTGGCAGAACGTTTTTAATCTGAACCGATCATCCTCAGTGCCTTGTGTATTTGTTGCTAACAGACCAAATGACAAGTCGTTTCAACTGACAAATACCACGTGCTAATATTCGAGCAGGGAGACATGTAGTCCGTAAAGTAATTTTAAAAATATATCCATTGTCATCGACCTGGAGTCAAAACATTATTAAATGTAAAATTTGGAATACTGTAAATCCATACATGGAGGTCTTATAGACGACTTTACTGTTAGCAACAAATACACAAGGCACTAAGGATGATCTGTTCAGATTGAAAACGTTCTGCCAGAATTTAAATGTTGACTTCACTTTTATAAAGTTTAAAATATTTGTTTGTTTTTATACCACAATATACATGTGTAAAGTGTTTTAACTTCTGTGTTTTTTTAAACGATGGTATACAGCCAATTACGGGGTTTTTTCCCATTAATTTTATAAAAATCTGATATTATTTGTGAAACTGAGGATTTGATTATATAGCTTTAGATGTGGAGTTAGAGTGTTATGTTATGTGTGAATAAAATACATTTGGTTTTTGTCGATGAAAACTGTAATCCGATAGTCCTAGACCATGATTCTAACAGATTAATTGTTAGCTGTTACTGTTTTTGAATAGATAGTAGAGTTTTTTTCCTTTGGCAAGGAAAACTAAGTCATCAGCGTATAATCTTTCTTTAATAATCGATGAGAATTGTTCAAGTATGTCATTTAGGGCTGTTAGAAAAAGGGTTGATCTTACAACTGATCCTTGTGGAACCGTTGTCTGATCAAACTTTGAAGCTGCGAGATTAAAGAAAATTTAAAATAAACTTTAACACATTCCCTCTGATATTCCAATTATGCAATTTTAATAGATATTGAATCGCCAGACAGTATTATAAGCTTTATTATTATCAAAAAATACGCGATACAATCTTGTTTATTTCCTTATGCTCCATGATTCCTGACTCTAAGTCTACAGGTTATCTATAATGGATCGATTTTGCCTAAATTCGCTTTCTTGTTCAATAAGGAGTTTTTGTTATTCTACATACCATCTTAGCCTTTTATTTAGCATTTTCTCTAAGACTTTAAATATAATTTTGGTTAAAGATATTGATCGATATGACTCAGGTGATGTCCGGGATTTCTCAGGTATTAGAAGTGGTAGTAATATTGCTTCGGATCATAGGTTGATAGAAAAACCTAGTTAATTCGGATAAAATTATAAAGTTCTAGTAATAATTGTTTCCCATTGTCTGGTAGATGTAGTAGAAATGCTAAGGTGATAGTGTCTGGCCTTGGCTTGAATCTTTGGAAGAGTTTTAAGGCTTCAGCAAGTTCTATAAAGGAAAAAGGAACGTCAAGATTGTGAATTGTATGTCCGTCGAATCCCAATAGTTTTTGTCTACGTTGCTGTTATGTATTTTTAAATTATCAGTGTAGTTTTCATCACTGGAATTTAATTAGTATTGGTTGGATTTTGCCAGAGATTTTTTTTAGAATTTTCCAAACTGTACTTATGCTTGAATAGGTATTTAGAGATGAGATTAATTTTTGTGCACGATTCTTTTCTATACTTTTTTAGAACGTATCGTGCCTCAGCTCTTCGTTTTTTGTATTCCGTTATGTTTTCGTGTGTTTTATGATGCTTTAGTCTATTGAAAGCTTTCTTATACACTCTTGTAGTTTGGATGCATTCAGGTGTTCACAACGGAAGAGGCTTATGCTTCTTTAAAATTTTGGTTTTTCTTACATATGTATCTGCGGCGGCTGTGATAGTTTGTAAAAATGTACTTAAAAACTTGTCAATGTCGTTTCATGATGTGAAGTTGGTTTAATTAATGTCTTGTTTGATCTGTTTGGTAAAATTAGTCCAATCAGCACTTTTAACATTCCACTTTGAGATGGGCGATTCGATATTTGTGGTTTTATGATGCGTTAAAGAAATTATAATGGAATGGTGGTTACTACAATATCAGTAGGGTAGAACGTCAAATATTAATGAAGTGGAGAGAACTAGATCACACAGAGAAATATCATATGCCGATGATGTTCTATTTTGTATGTTGAATCTCGTTGGTCTTCCGTCGTTAAGTAGATTCAGATTTTGGGATATTAAAATATATTCTACAGTTTGTCCTTTCGGGTTGAGTTTTATGGAACTTCACATCGGATTGAGGCAGCTAAGATCTCCAACGATAACTCTAGGTGAACAAATTTGTTCCAAAATGGCTGTTAAATCTTCTTGCGATAAAGTTTGATTTGGTGGGATATACATATTACATTTATAAATCTTTTGAGGTATATTTATTGCGATAGTTAGTAATTTAATATTATTTGAAGTCACTGGTAACTGTGTGCTCATGAATATTTTATCCACATAAATTGCTACTTCTCCACTGGCAATTCCAATAGCTATTGGATTATAAGGAAAGTCAATCTGTTGGGGTTTATGATCATTTTTAGAACTGTTAAAATCTTTTCGTATGTGACATTGAGATATTTGTTAAGGCGGTCAATGCCCATTTTAAATCTTTTAAATTGAGTTTTATTGTTGTTTTCTTTTACTCTATCTTGTTTTTGCTTTCTTGAATTGATATTTTTTCTCCAAAGTTTTTTATAGCTTTTTCTGTTTACTTGGATAATATTTTTGTTTTTAATGCTTCTTTTTGTTCGGCTGTTTTTTAATCGCCAATTTCTCTATCTCAATTTGTTTCCATCCTAACCTAGTTAAAACAGATGGTTATCTTTGGCTATTCTTTTTTTTTATTTTCTTCTGGTGTTTTAGGTCAAACCACGAAATCTCGAACGCTTCTAATATTTTGATCATTTTTTTCTTGTGCTTCTTCTTTTATGCATACCGGGGTTATCATTTCTAGTGATATATCGCTTATCTACATAGTTTCTTCTGAAGCCTGAGTTTCATTTTATTTTCCTTTCTCTGTTATAGGTTTCTTTATTATATCATTTGTCTCCATAGTTTCTTGTAGCGGCTGAGTCCTTTTTATTTTCCTGTATAAGTAATTCTTCTACATGCTCTTCCTGTGCAACATATTCTTGTAATGTTTCACCTATCTTCATATTTTCTTAGAAAGTCGTGTCGCCTAATAAATATTGGTTGCTTTTTGTCTCATCTGCATCTAGTCCAAATAGTAGATTTTCATCGAAAATAATTGACATAATAATTTTGATTTCTTGTCCACCTCTTTATTGATTTCTAGGTGTTTTGAATCGTACGAATGTCCTTATACAAATGGTTAATATTTTATTTAAGTCCATTATGACTTGGATCGTCAAACTGATGATTTTTTAAAAATATTGCTATTGTATCTTTGCCAACTATTTTCTTGAATTAATTAAAACAGATAAACGGAATATTATGTAAAACTTTTTTCTCTACTTGTGTATTATTATCTGAATAGATCTTAATCCTTATTTGCGTATCCAGACATTTGGTAAAGTCTATACCTACTTAATGTATTTCATGGATATAATTCACTTGCAACTATGTACTGATGCAACAGATAAAAATATGTTTTATCCTCGATAAAAATTTAAGTGGGATCTTGCATAATGAAAATTAAATTTTTACTGTTATTGGGTGAGTTGAACCTCCTCGAAAATTGTCCTTACATTGATTTTCATGTGGGTTTAAATCTTAATCAAAGCCTAAATATCTACTTTCCTAACTGGAAATACTTTTTTGTCACTGATTAATATCCATTCTTTTAAAATAGCCTCCTTCTCACTGGTCCAAATACTGCTTGGCCCCAAAGTAATCTTATTAGTAAACATATCTCTTTTTCTTAACTGAAGAGTTTGACATGGTACTTTAAATGTCTGGGCAGCTTTTCTTTGTGACATCCCATTTTTGATGGATTTCAATGTAAGCGAAACATCTTTAACATATTTTTTTCGTATTGTGCATCCTCTTTTAGTTCTACAAAAATATCTCAATGCTCCGGTGTGCTAATCACTTAACATACAATATTATCAATAAAATGTATTTTTGCAGTGAAATAACTGTCTAATATAAAACATTACATCCAGTGTTTGGCATAGATAATTTAATGAAAAGGAAGCACATTCATGTAATTATTTACTTACATTTACCCATTTGAAACATAATCATAATAAATTAAGACGATAAACTTTATATAACAAAGCATACTTTATAAAATATCCTTTTTTTCCAATACTGGCCGTCTTTACAATTCTTAAGTATTTTTCCTAAAAAATGTTAATACACAGCACACAATCTGATAGATCTGTTGCTAATTTTTTAAAGTTGGGTACCGTAGAATGGGATAACTTTGTTAATTTTTTCCGTATTTTCGACAGTAACTTTTAAATGGGTCGTCCCAAAAATGTGGAAAATTCACCATTGGGATGCAGTTTATGTTTACTTAATTTAAATTGATAGGATATATATTTTGAAATTGAGAATTTTCTTAAAAAAATAAAAAAGTGTATATCAAAGTCAACCATTTGTGTGTGGTCACTTTGATACGCCATTTTGAAATAGCTTAGTCGGTGCATAAAAGCTGTAGTAATATCATTGTCAACCAATTTTTGAATCGATCAAGCCAATTTTTAGATATTTCCTTTGATAGCTGCTACAGACACAATAATTAGTATATAATAAATGATTCTAGAAGTAGCTAATACTTTATTGAGGTAAAAAACATTTTAGCAAATTAGTAAAACAATATAAAATAGTAAAGGAAGTCAAAATGATATATTTTGAAAGGCAAACAAAATAAGATATTTTTCTGTAACATCAACTCTTCCAGTAAATTACATACATTTCTCTTCCATACATTTCGTTGCTGTTTCATTTATTTTAACTGATGTGGTCTTCAGAATAGCTAGGATATCAGCGAAAGGAGCATTAAATCCGTCGGTCTCCACAACTTTAAAATGTTTATGAGTTTTATCCAGTGATTCAAGTCCAATTAGTTCGTATTCGTCAAAAAGTAATTTCTCTTGTATTCTTTCAGTATTTACGTAATTTATACATTTTCGTTTACCTGACATAATTCAATCTCCTTATTCATCAAATAGTCTGTAGACTGTCGTAAATCAGAGGTTCTACATAATCAACATCATGATTGATTGGTGCAATTTTACTCAAGACTTTATTTCGATCAAAAGGAACTATGCCACAAGCCTTGAACCCATTCTTCAAAACTCTCTAATTGCACTTTTTTTACAGTCTCCACGTTTGTGCTCAGTTTTTGCAACTGTCTGATACATTAATTTCAAGCATTTTTTAATAACAACGGAAATTGATCTTTAGGTAAACCAGTAATCTTTGGGTGTCGCAGTTTCAATTCCGTCAAAATCTTTTGACAAGAAACTTTATTGGGTTTAAAAAAGAATACATCCAAAGGCTGGCATATGTGTGTAGAATTACCAGGAAAGCACACAAATTCAATATTGTGCAATTCACACACTTTTGTTACATAATCTGAAAAGTAAGACGCCAAGTTGTTACCAATCATAACGTCTTTACCCTCAAGCCGTCTTGCGTGTGGTAATAATATGGTCTCAAACCAGTCTGTAAAACAAGTTACCTCTATCTACCTATTTTTTGTTCGGTTATAGCTAGCTCCTCTTGCGCAACATTCACTACTACAACAACGAAACCCAGTGGACCCCCTAATATCCACGTATCGCACATAATGTCCGCTGCAATATATTATATAAGGAGGGAGCAGTGTGCCATTAGCATCATTATTAATGTAATGGCTTAACTATAATTAGTGATTTGCTTTAAGTATTTGGTCCCTCTTCTATATAGCAGTCCTTTTTTCTCCCCATCTTTACTAACGTTGGTTTCATTTTAAGTGAAAACTTGCGATAGAGGGCAATTTGAGAGAGTTGTTCTTAAATAATTGAAATGTGATTCTATCATTTCTTTTGTGACACCTGCCCGAGCTCTATTAATGTTAGACGCAAGTACTTTAGAGATTTGCTGACTATGACTCTCTAAAAATTGGTTATGCAGTCGTTACCAAGACTTACCCCATTTTTAAATTTAAAAATAATTTTTCCAGTTCTTTCTAAATAACTCTTGGTGAAAAGTCGTACATCTAACGTCGACAATGGAAATCCCAATCGACACATTTGACAATGCAGGACACGATAGGTTTGATCTTCCCATGCTTCCCTTTGTATTTATTATATAAAATACCATACGCAATTTTCTGAAGAGGCTTTAACGGACAAGTTTTCGGTTACTATTTGAAGCAGGGCATGTTCAAGAGTTTCGTCAGAGAAGTTCTTTTATCTTCTTGATCCCAACTTACATTTATAAACCCGCGGCATTTTGTCTATTCATATAGATAATGATGAAAACCTGAAATTAACTTAAGGTTTGAAGTTTCATTAAGAAAACTGTAAAAATAAATAAAACATCAAAGTCACCCCGAAAAATGTATCGAAGTGACCCTGAGAAGAAATGATGTAACTTCATGAAGTAGTCACGGAAATAACTTAGGTTATAAATTTTAAAAGACCTTTAGAGAAACAAAATTCAGAGAGCTATGGAACGACAGATGCTGGATCACTCACTCAAAGACCAACAAAAACCAGTGAAAACATTCGTAATAGAACAAAAGTAAAAGATGCTCTCGAACAGGCAGTTAAACTGAAATGGAAATGGGCTGGATATAACAAACGTCTTCGAAAGGATGGCCGATAGAATAAAGAAATAAGGAATTTGCAGCTACATAAACCCAAAAGACCACGAGGAAAACCGCAGATGCTCTGGAGCGAAGATATTAAAAGAATTGCAGGACCAATGTGGAAACGTATTACAAATAACAGAGATGAATTGCGAGAATTAGGAGAGGCTTATATCCGGTAATCCGAATACAAAGAAAGGCTTAAACATCTCAGCCTCATTAGACACTTGGACTGATACAAATTCAAACTCGGACAGTGAATGTCTCCTAAATCTTCACTTCTAAAACGATATATATATATATATATATATATATATATATATATATATATATATATATATATATATATGTATATATGTGTATATATGTATATATATATATATATATACATATATATATATATATATATATATATATATATATATATATTTAAATATATATATATATATATATATATATATATATATATATATATATATATATATATATGTATGTGTGTGTGTGTGTGTGTGTATATATATTATAATATATCTTTATCAATGTCATTTTTACAATTTACATAACTGCCGCGCCACTAATCCCCAAAAACACCTGTAAATCTGAAGCAATAACTACAAAGGAATTCATTGGCTGTAAAATACCAAATTTTACATGGAATGAATTCGGTCACATGCGTTCGCTAGATGTGTACGCGCCGTAATATAATTTTCAATGTATTTTTGATTTCCAATTCTTGTTGCAATAGTTTTACATTATTATTTACTACATCATTTAGTTTTTTATTTTTAGTAATTTTTTGCCCTTCCGATTTTTCCTTATTTTTAACCCTTTGTTGGGGTTTTGGGGGTATAACTCTTCTTAATACAATGTACAAAATATTCTCCAACACCCTGTACAGCCGTTTAAGTACGAACGTGGAAGAAATCCTTGGTGAGTATCAAAGCGGTTTTAGGCCAGGTAGGTCAACAATTGACCAGATTTTTGTGCTACGTCAAATCTTAGAAAAAAACCAATGAATTTAATATTGACACGTTCCATCTCTTTGTGGACTTTAAGTCAGCGTGTGATAGCGTCCTAAGAGGTAAATTATACGAAGCCATGAATGAACTTAACATTCCCCATAAATTAATAAGGCTCGTAAAAACAACTATGAGTAAAGTGATCTGCAGAGTGCAAATACAAGGCGATATGTCACAAGCGTTTGAAACATATGCAGGGTTACGGCAGGGAGACGCGCTGGCGTGCCTTCTCTTTAATATAGCGTTAGAAAAGACTATAAGAGATACCGAGTTATACAATAGGGGAACAATCTTTAATAAATCAACGCAGATTATGGCTTACGCTGACGATCTGGATTTGATCGCACGTACTACACGAGGACTTAAAGAGATGACTTCCACCTTCTTGACAGCCGCACAAAATATGGGCCTTAAAATAAACGAGGAAAAAACCAAAATGTTAGCATCTATTCCAAATAACAGAGATAGAGCTAGAAACGCCTAACAAAACTTCAGTATAGACCAATACAATTTTAAGGTAGTAAATAAGTTTTTATATTTGGGTTCTCTCATAACAAACGATAATGACACATCTGAAGAAGTTAAACGGAGGGTACTGCTAGCAAACAAATGTTATTTTGAACTAAGCAAGCAGCTAAAAAACAGAAATTTAAGCCAGAAAACCAAACTAATAATATATCGAACACTCATCCTACCAGTGCTGACATATGGGTCAGAAACATGGACCATCTCCAAAACAGACGCAAATCTTCTGCTCGTCTTCGAAAGGAAGATACTAAGAAGAATAATGGGCGCATTCTGTGAGAATGGTATTTAGAGAAGGCGATATAATTTCGAATTGTACGAGAAGTATAAAAAAAATAGTAAATGGTAGAGATGTAATATCCTTCATAAAAATAGGTAGGCTTAGATGGGCTGGACATGTGTCAAGAGCAAATGAAAATTACCCACCCAGACGAACTCTATTATCGGTCCCAGTGGGAAATAGGAGTAGAGGCAGACCACGACTGAGATGGAGGGACGGTGTGGACGAGGACGCAAGGAAAATCGGCGCGGCAAACTGGCAACGGTTGGTGATGAACAGAAACGACTGGCGAAATAGACTGGGGAAGGTCAAGGCTCAACTAGAGCTGTAGCAACACTGATGATGATGATGATGTTGGGGTTTTGGACACCAGATTTATTTATCCTTTAAATTTTTTTAAGGAATTTACCGATGCATTCAACATATCTTGGTTTCTTATTACAATATTTCCAGCTATACCATAGACCTATTCCTAGATTAATATATCTTCAGTTTATTAATTCCTCAATAAATTCAAAAACTCATATAAAGGAGAAGCCTTATAAAAATACATACAGGTATAGTTAAACTAGTTATATAATCATGTTAATATGCGGACGATACCATATTGATTTTTTTGGGAGCGAATGCGTTTTTCAATTTGTATTTATGTGTAGTTTACAAAGTTCTGAAGTAGAGAATGATACTGGAGAGCTATTATCCGATTTAGTTCAACTCCAATCACGAAAGTAATTACAAATTTATCTTATCTTTCATCAGAAAAGTCAATTTGCAAACCAATTAACTTTGGCTCTATGTGGCCCTGGGCACAAAACTTCGAACCGTTGCTTGTAGGTGTGTATATTAGAGTTCAATATTTTGTTAGAAGTTAGTGTTCATTAGCAGTAGTTTATATTTATAATACTAACTTAGATTATTTGTTTAATCCATAGTGGTTTGTTTTATCTAGATCAAATTATCTCTTATATATACGCATTTTGGATATAAGTATATTTACAAACTATTGAAGTTTATCCTTTGATATCACAATTAAGAGTTTTAAAATATAAACAGGAAAGCAGGAAAGGAGTTAAAATTATATACAAATTATTTTATACAAAGTGGCCCAAATAAGTTTTTAGATAGTCACCCATAGAAGATCACAAAAGTCACGATAATAAAGCTTATTTCTAGTGTACCCTTTTGTTCATCTTAAAACATTTTATTTTATTTTTTCATAAATGTATAAATTTTATATATATATATATATATATATATATATATATATATATATATATATATATATATATAGATATGTGGGTTTGAAACTTCCGCGGGAGCTATAAGTGATTTCAGTTGTTTTCCGGGTTTGACTCCGCGTTAAGTAATTTTGGTTTTTAAAAAAACCATTGTTTTGACGACGTTTCGGCAAGGTCACACTTGCCATTGTCAAGTCAGATTAGTTCTGCTTCGTCTTAATGTTTCAGGAGAACTGATTTCTCGGTCGCTGCTAGTGATGTTACTTTTTTACCGATGATGTTAAAACATCGATGTTTAGTTATCATTTTTCGATATTTCACCATCGATGTCAAGACATCTGAACCATCGATAAAACATCTATTTTAACAATTCGATGTTTTCTATTTCATTAAGCACCATATACTATACAGATTGAACGAAATAAATTCGGAACATAGGAATATAATGTATTTCGGCTCAATTCTGCTGTAAGTGGTTGGCCAACAAAAGATTGTCAAATAATTACATTATAAAAGTCCCACACTTCAGCGGGCTGCTGGATTCTGAACTAATTTAAAATTGAAAGCTACACATAAATCTACGATTTTATTATGCTGTCAAACCAGTTATAGTCCAGGAAATGAAGCATTTCACCTCGCAATTTTTTCGTGCTGCGTGAATTGACTTGCAATTTAACAGAAGGTAATAGCCTAAGGACCAAAATCTAATCGAACCAAAGTGCGCCAAAGCCTAGGGGGTGGTTGCCACCCCATCTCCGGAGTGAAATTTTTTTTTACGTTTTAACTACTACAGGTTTCGATTAAAAAAGTGATTCTAAACAAAAAATGTGCTATACATTTTTTTTATAAAATGATATTTTTCAAGTTATTCGCGATTGAAAGTAACAACTTTTAGACGAAAAAATTAACGTTTTTAATCGATTTTTCGCGAATAACTCGAAAATGGTGCATTTTATCAAAAAAATTGTAGAGAACAAATTTGTAGCTTTTAAAAAGACAAATACAATTCATTTTTAAAATATTTTTGCTATATAATAGGAACCGAATACGGCCTATCAATGTTCAGCGGTTTTCTTCAAATGCCAAATTTGAAAAATTCAAAGTCAAATATCGGGAAAATGATGCATTTTGGAAGAAAACTCACAAAACCTTTTTTAAAGAGCGTAAATAGACCTATCATAAAAAAAGACTCTAACTCAAAAATTGAGTGAGTTATGATGAAAATAAGGTTAATACCTCATTTTTACGAAAAAATCGATGAAAACAACCCCCTAACCACCCCCATAATTAAAATCGATCTTCACCCTTCTGCAATTCCCTTTGTACATATATTTTTAATACGTCCAAGAAGTTTGACCCATTTAAAATGCTTAGTTTTAGAAAAAGTACAGCTTAAAGCGAGAAACGATTTACAATTTCATATTTTTTACCGTTCTTTTTTTAAATATGCCCGAAAACACTGAATATATGAAAAAAATAAAAATTACCAAATTTTTCGAGCCCTTTAAACTCACCCCATTTAAAAACCAAGGGTTTCAAAAAGATTTAATTCACAGATCCTTGTAGCTCTTAAAAACCTCTACAAATCGTTTTTGAAGAAACACTCTATCGTTAAAAATTAAAGGAAATACGTTAAAAAAAAACCAGTTAATTTTTTTCCGGAAAATTCCATTAGTATAGTACAGTACATTTCGGAGCATAATAATCTACAAAACCGGTATATTAGCTAGTATGGCGTTATACATTCGAAATTTTAAGCGTTCTTATTTTGAAATCTCATAGAACAGAATAAAACATCTGCTCATATGTCTAGGGCTTGGCAATGAAAATATCAGAGCAACAGATTGGGGATGGTATTCCAAAGATGGTTTGTTATTACCCGTACGCATGAACAAACAACCTGCACCCGATGAACTTTTGAAAATTATTTTTTGCCAATGCAAAAAAGGATACGGCGTTTCATGTGGGTGCAGAAAAGTTGGTTTATACTGTAACTCTACTTGTTCTGGGTGCTCAGGTGATGGGTGTAATAACAGTCCACCAATAATTGAAGAAGATGAGGATGACATAGATCACGATGAAGATGTAATTGATGACGAATAAAATTAATATTATAATTGTTTTACCTATAAATGTAAATATTTTCAACTATTTATGGAAATGTATAAGAATATATGGTGCATTTTTATGTTGATAAATTTTTTTGTATTTAATTCTACTTTTTTCAATTTATATCTTATAAATTAGTTTATAAAAACTGCAATGTTGTAAAGCGTGATTTTAAAAAGTTGCAAAATATTGGCAAAAAATTGTTTTCACCTATAGCACTCATAACATTTGATTTTTAAGGGTTGAAAATGTATGAATTTGTATTTTAAAGTATAAAAAAATCACTATTTAACTAATCCAAACCAAATTTCACTCATCTTAAGATTTGTAATATTATTTTACAATTTTTGAAAATTAGGGGTAGTTTTCACCCCTAAGAACAATCAGGGTTCATCGGCATGACATAAACTATAAAGCAGAGGGTGAGTTGAGCTTAATTCCAAATTTTTATGCAAATCATTCCAAGGTGAAATCATTCTCTTCGTATTACTAATTTTTTTATATTAATCTCTAATAAGGGTCGCTTTTTAAGGGTTGAAATATGATGGAACTTTATTCAAAGGCACGAAACTATCATTATTTAAGTAATTCAAACCAAATTTTACCCATATTCAGGTTTAATATGTTATTTTATAATTTTTGTCAATTAGGGATAGTTTTCACCCCTAAGAACAATCAGGGTTCGTCGACATGACATAGACTATAAAGCAGCGGGTAAATTGAGCTTAAATCCAAATTTTTTCCAAATCGATCCAAGGCGAAATCATTTTTTTAGAATTAGTAATTTTTTTACATTAATATTTAACAAGGGTTGCTTTTTAAGGGTTGAAATATGATGGAACTCTATTCAAAAGTATAAAATAATCATTATTTAACTAATTCAAACCAAATCTTACCCATATTCAGGTTTAATATGTTATTTTATAATTTTTGACAATTAGGGGTAGTTTTCACCCCTAAAACCCTTTAGCACACTTCGATTCGATATAGATTTTGATCCTTGGGCTATTACCTACCTTCTGCTAAAATTTCAACTGGATACATGCAGGACGAAAAAATTGCGAGATTTTAACTTTTTTCGAGCTTCATTTCCTGAACTATCTTCCTTAGACAAACCCGTCTTACGCAAACAACTTTGTTGCGAGACAGATAGTTGAACGATATTTTATACAATGTCTATACCCAGGTATGGATTTATTTTTGTCCAAGTTTTATATTGGTCCACTATTTCAAATGCAGTTCAAACAGACATGTATTAAATTGTATGTTCCGTTTTAATTTGGTTCAATCTGTATGTATATTCCTATTCATAATAAAAACGAAATTCCTGTATCTGATATAATATGTTCAATTGAAAATTAAAATTTCTAATTTAAATGCAACTTCACAACATCAAATAAGAACAGAAGTGCTGTAATATCTTATCCAATTTTAGAAACAATAATAAATATTCATTTGAAAATAAAAAATTACATAAAAAAATTCAAAAGACAAAAGCCTTTTTGAGAGAAAATCCTAATATAGTTGTATAAAAGCCTAATAAAACTAACAAAACCGTTATTATGGAATCTAATGATTACGACAATAAAATGAATGATCTTTTAAAAGATGACAGCGTATATCATAAACTTAGAAATGATCCTACCAATATCTTCCAAAAAAGAAATAATGCTCTTATTGAGAGATGGGACAAAACTGGATATATATCACCAAATACAGCAAAATCACTTAAGATACACAACGACGCTATTCCACCAAAAATTTATGGTTTACCTAAAACACACAAGGAGAACATACCTCTACGTCCTATCGTTTCCTGCATCCAATCACTTCTTTCAACTTCAAAATCTTTCAAAGTTCTTGAAAAACAGTATCTCTAATGTCATAAATAAAAATCTTTATTATATTAAAGATTCCAATGATATTATTTCTAAAATTTAAAACATTCACGTACCGGATAACTACAAATTAATCTCTATAGATGTCATTTCACTATACACTAACATCCCAATAAAACTTGCCACTGGCATCATTAAAAAGAAGTGGAATGACATAAAAGAATACACTAACATCCCATTGCAAGAATTCCAATCATCTGTAGAGTTAACGTTAAACTCAACATACTTTTTATATAAGGACGAAATATACCAACAAATGGATGGATGCGCAATGGGTGCAAGTATTTGTAGTGTCATTGCCCAACTGGTTCTGGAAGACTAAGAAAAATCTGTCATGGGTCATTTAGATTTTAATGTACCATTCTTCCACCGCTATATCGATGACTGTGTCTGTGCCATTCCAACAAATAAAACAACCGAAATTTTAGATATTTTTAACAGTTACCATCCAAAATTAAAGTTCACTATAGAAATTGAACAAAATAATAAAATAAACTTTCTGGATATCACCTTACATCGCAATAACAATACAGTTAAAACCATGTGGTTTACAAAAGAAACATGGTCTTTACGATATTTTAACTACAATTCCCATCATCCATTTTCCCATAAGAAGTCTGTAATTATAAGTTTCGCTGATAAATATATAAAACTAACAGATCCAGAATACAGACCAACTGCAATAAAAAAAGCAAAAAATGCCCTTCTAAAGAATGCATATCCCGAACATCTAATCGAAACTATTTTCAAATCAAGACTCAATAAATTTAACAACAATACAACTAACAACAAACCCAACAGTATCAAAACCACTTATACAACTCTTCCATATATAAAAGGTTTATCCGAACAACTAATAAATCTTTTAGCCAAACATAATATAACAGTGGCCCACAAAGGCAACAACCTCTTAAATAAATATTTCACAAAACGAAAAACACAAACTCCAAAACTTAAAAAATCACATGTTGTTTACGAGATACCATGTACTAACTGTGAAGGTGTCTATATCGGTCAAACCAGTCAACTGTTTCAATCCAGAATTCGTACTCACAAAAATGACAAGAACAACGTCACTGCGCTCACAAAACATGAAAGCGGAAAGAAGCATAAATTTGATTTTGAAAACATCAAAATTTTAAAAACAGAAAAAAACAAAAAGAAGAGGGAGATATACGAATTAATAGAAATAAAAAGAAACACCAACGTAATAAATGGCAAAAAAGATACACAAAAACTAAATAAAATATATTTCAATCTGATTTAAACAATAAAAATATAACATCATAAAAAGCTCTTAAAGTCATAACATATCTCCACCTTACCTTTTTCGAAAACATCAACGATACGCCCATATAAAACTAATTATATACTAATGACAGTAAACAATGAGATATCAGATATCAACTTTTATATGTCAGTTCGTTAATGTCTGTCACGTTTTACCTTTTGGTAAGTCATATATATATATATATATATATATATATATATATATATATTTTACAATATCTGTTTGTCCTTATATATATATATATATATATTATATATATATATATATATATATTTATATATATATATATATATACATATATATATATATATATATATATATATATATATATTTATATATATATATATATATATATATATATATATATATTTATATATATATATATATATACATATATATATATATATATATATATATATATATATATATATATATATTTATATATATATATATATATATATTATATATATATATATATATATATATATATATTTAATGTGATAATTTCGACCAAAAAACAATTTATCAGTATGTTGGAAGTATCGGGTATGTGGTCTATATTAAAATAAAAATCTTTGTTTTTTCTAAAACTCAATATTTCGCTCTTTATTTAAAAGCTTCATCAGGAGTAACTGTAAAAAACAAACATTTAAAAAAAAAACTGACGTACACTTAGATTTACAATACTTACAGACTTAAAAGATTTCACACATAAATAAATTTGATATTAAAATAAACATTTTTTGATAATATATAAGTTTGTTAAAATGTAAATATATATGAGCACGTTCGTTAACAGTAAGTAAATGAGATGGAAACAACTAAAAATTATTTCAAATGCAAAAACTAAAATATAAGAAAACAGAGGAATATTATTTCTTTAATTAATCATTAAGGCTAGTTAGTATGATTAATCATTAAGGTGAGTGAGTTTTAAATTGTGTTCAATATATTGCAATATATGTTGCTTAATTGCCCCGTGTCTGTTTTATAATTTAAAGTTTGTTTATTTTTGTTGATGTGGTACATCTCCAAAAATAACCTACTTTTGTAATTGTCAGTCTGTGCCAAAATACGAGTATTGTTATAGTCCAACAGATGACCGGTGTTTTTATAATGCTCGACTACTGCACAACTATTTTTTCCCAAGCGGCAATCACTTTTGTGCTGTGTGATACGTTGTTTTAGCCACTGCGATGTATGGCCAATGTAGCTTTTTTCACATTCTAGGCACGGTATTTCATATACCACATTACTCCTATATAAGGTTGGTACTGGATCTTGAATTTTGAAAAAAAAGTTGTTTGCTATTTATGGTATTGTATTTAGCAATATTAATATTGGAAATATCTTTAAATATGGATATGACTGAATGAGTTAGACCATTGATAAAGGGAAGTTTTTTATATTTGATTGACTCATTGTTGGAATCAAGGACAGGACCATCATAGAAATTACTGCTGTAAATGAGTTTTTTTAAAATATGTTTAGGATAGCCGTTGTTTCGAAAAATTTTGTATAATATGTCCAGATTTTTCTGTAACTGTCTAACTCATTCAGTCATATCCATATTTAAAGATGTTTCCAATATTATTATTGCTAAATACAATACCATAAATAGCAAACAACTTTTTTCCAAAATTAAAGATCCAGTACCAACCTTATATAGGAGTAATGTGGTATATGAAATACCGTGCCTAGAATGTGAAAAAAGCTACATTGGCCATACATCGCAGTGGCTAAAACAACGTATCACACAGCACAAAAGTGATTGCCGCTTGGGAAAAAATAGTTGTGCAGTAGTCGAGCATTATAAAAACACCGGTCATCTGTTGGACTATAACAATACTCGTATTTTGGCACAGACTGACAATTACAAAAGTAGGTTATTTTTGGAGATGTACCACATCAACAAAAATAAACAAACTTTAAATTATAAAACAGACACGGGGCAATTAAGCAACATATATTGCAATATATTGAACAAAATTTAAAACTCACTCACCTTAATGATTAATCATACTAACTAGCCTTAATGATTGATTAAAGAAATAATATTCCTCTGTTTTCTTATATTTTAGTTTTTGCATTTGAAATAATTTTTAGTTGTTTCCATCTCATTTACTTACTGTTAACGAACGTGCTCATATATATTTACATTTTAACAAACTTATATATTATCAAAAAAATGTTTATTTTAATATCAAATTTATTTATGTGTGAAATCTTTTAAGTCTGTAAGTATTGTAAATCTAAGTGTACGTCAGTTTTTTTTTTTTAATGTTTGTTTTTTACAGTTACTCCTGATGAAGCTTTTAAATAAAGAGCGAAATATTGAGTTTTAGAAAAAACAAAGATTTTTATTTTAATATAGACCACATACCCGATACTTCCAACATACTGATATATATAATATATATATATATATATATATAATATATATATTATATATATATATATATATATACATATATATTGGATTTAAAATTTCCGTGATTCCAGATGTTTTCCTGGTTTGACTCCGCGTTAAATAGTTTTGGTTTTTAGAAAAACCATTGTTTTGACGACGTTTCGCCAAGGTCACACTTGCCACTGTCAAGTCAGATCAGTTCTGCTTTGTCTTGATCTTTCAGGAGAACTGATCAGAATTGATCATCGTAAAAAAGGTAAACATTGTATGTAGTAAGTAAAATTAATTATCAAATGGCAGTAGCACTATTAATATGGATCTAATAATAAAAACTAAATTCCAGAAAATAAATCATAAAATACTTTTTAACCAACTCTTATATCTACTATAAAATACAAAATTGATAACTGCATATCTTATCAATTATTTCGAGCGGCATTAACTACCGATTTCATAATGACAACACTTTAACTAATGTTCATTTTAGACTAAATTGAACAAACGAGCCAACTTGATTATTATTGAAATTTATACTTTAAGTGAACTTTATAGTATTGAAATTTATACTTTAAGTGAACTTTATATTATTGAACTTTATATTATTGAAATTTACACTTAAATTGAACTGTAATTTCATGTTCCCGTCAAACTTATTACGAAATCAGGCGTAAGAATGCAGAATATGGGTTATGTTACTTACTTCTGCTTTAGTATGATATAAATTTACTTCTCTCGTAACACTAAGTTATGCTTAGAAGTTTAAAACTAATAAAACTTAAATTATTTGTTGTATTTTTACAATTTATAACACATCATTTGCGAAATCCCCTTTTTTTTTATTAACTACTTATAAAATATGGTAACAAAGTTGCAAGATTTCACCGCTGCATGCGAACGATCGTTTCTCGTATCTCCCCAAGTACTTGTACCCAGCGAATAATGTGTTTTAATGTTATACTATGTAGTTAGTTACTTACCAATAATATAGGTCCAATTAATAATAAAAAACAAAATAAAATTACTCTAGCAAAACTCATTAATAAAAAAAATTATTTTGTTAACAACTAAATATTACAGTGTGGAATGACTAAGAATCTACATTGTTTAGGGGTAAAGTCATTTAAGACCTACCCTATTTTATCTAAGTTCGTCTTATATTTGTTGTAGATTGTTCTTTAGTGTTTGTTTGATTTTATGCCTTGCTGATTTAATGTCATTGAGGTCAGGACAGTTAGAATGCCAAAAAACGACGTTTATATTGTGGTTTCCAAATCAGCTTTTACCGTTTTGGCCGTACGACAGGCTATTCATTCTTACTGAAGAATAAAATTGTAAATATTTATTTTAAATACCTGAATGTGTTATATACTTTAATATGTCCCATTACATAGTTGTTAGGAATCGTATTATCTACGAGAAAACTAAAATCTTTAGTCTTTTACGGGATAAAATTAATGGCACCTAAAAAAGAGTAAAACATTATTTAAATATTTCTTAACTTTGGTTATAAATGCAATTATATTGAATAATTTTAAAATAACCATAATAAAACTAACAACAAAATACATGATGACAAAAAAAATGGTAAGAAAAAAATTATTTTAATAGTATAATAATTTCATGCTGTATTTTCCACAGGTTTCTGTAACACATTCACATTATATTAGTGTCAACAGATCCTCCGCATATCAGGCATCAACATTGTGTCGTCCGCATAATATATCATTAGTAGTTGTTAATGATTTTCCCATTTATTTTCTTGTCGTTCCAAAAGTATTTGTAAAAATTCCGGAAATAGTAGTTTTTAATGTATTATTTGTTAAACATAAGGTTTTCGCGTATTTCGCAGTAGATCACTAAAAATATGATTAACCGAATAATGATTGTTTTCGAAAAACATGTTATTGAGAGAAGTTAAAAAAATCCAATTTAACTTTTGCGTGCCGACAATATATTTGCATTGATACGGAACTTATTTCATCAGTTCAATTTCTGGAAAACCTTTATCCAAATATAATTTTACATCTCGAAAATACTCGCTTGCCTCCAGATATTTTCATTTAATTTTTATACTCAAAGAGTTGCTCTGCCAAGTCTCCAGAATTTTGTAATTGCTTGGAAGGTTTTTCTGATCCAATTCTCGGCGAGAAACATACGAGGAAAACATGATGAATAGGAAAATAAACTCTGTTTTATTCGGTAAATAGTGGCAATTTCCTCAGTGCTGTACTTTAAATATTTTCACAGCAATTTATTTGTTGTATATTAGTTTTAGGGGAAGGGTGGACAAGTCGACATACTGAAAGGTAAAATCGATTTATTTTGAAAAATGTACAAGGTATCATAAATTAAAAAGCGCCATAAAACAGAACATTCTTTTTTAATATTTATCAAGTGAAAAACATAAACGGAACTCCATTTTAAAACTGTAAATGTAAAACAAAAAAGAGTCAAAATGTTATCTTGCCCTACCCTAGAGGACAAGACGACATATACGTGGATTTATGCATAAAGTCATCAATTATCAAAACATAATTCACAAATAAAGTTCTTAGCCTTCACTGATAGTCCTGCACACTCTGCATGAGCCCACATTTGACACTTTTGTCAGCATAACCAGCCTTCTTTAGATTTGGATAGGCTATAAAACTCATTTTGACCTTTCCCTTATTCCCTTATAACCCTTATGGTTCCCTTATTTTGACAATATTTTTGATTGTCTTTATCTCCACATTCTAAAGTTCAATCAAACCCATTTTTCTTTACTGAGTTTTGCTTATTTCCTCGTACCTCTCCCACTTTCTTAATATTCTGTTGTTCGCGAAGACTCTGGAGGTATGGACTCGTGGTAAGAACATCTGGGTAACTATTGGCCTTTTTTCTGCTGGACTTTCTTACATTTTCCTGAGGAAGAGGTACAATTTGCAACAAAACGTTTGTGACGTTCTTAGCTGAAGATTCTACATGTTGTTGTGGCTTTGTATTTACTGTTATAGATGACTGCGCATCTTCTTTATTTAGTTCTGCTGCAGTGAAACGTGCACCCGAATTTAGGAATTCAGTGTTTGCATTATTGGCCTCAAGTGGTACGTAAATTAATGTGCTGGGCAAAAACATGTGTTCTGGAAATATAATCGGGTTAAAAGGTAAGATCTTTGTTGCTTTGAATCCGCTTAAAGCTTTCGTTGGTATTGCGGTTTTATTGTAGGCGGAAGAAAAAAGCGACGCGACCTGGTAAAGAGTGATGACACGACTTTGATTTTCCTTCAACCATTGAGTTGCTGCTGCATCGTAGTACTTGTCCCTTGTAACTTTTTTAGTCTCTTATCCCTGAACTCGATGTGTGATAAAATGGTAACCCTAGTTTTAAGGGCCAAAACCAAATTTGTTTTCATCTTAGATAAATGTTGGGAATAAAAGTTTATGAAACTGTCACTAAAACAAGGTTTACGATACCACTCCGTCCTTAGTATGCCATCACTGCCACAATGTATGAGCATGTCTAAAAAAGGAATCATATTATCAGCCAGGAATAAGGAAAGCCGAGCAACTCTTTAGAATAGCTCGAGACAGAGTCAGTTTCGCCATGTCAATCGCCAACGTCAAGGAGACTTGATAGGGCACGTTAAGAAGAAGAATTATCAGCCTCTCTCTTAATCGTAAACTTTAAGTGTTCATAATGGGCGTTAAATGTGTTTAAAACATTAATTACCTTGTTTTCAGGGACCGATAACATCAAATCATCTACATATCGTTTCATAAAATGTATGTGAAAAGGTATCTTTTCTTTTTATGTTCATCCAAAACAAAGTTACATAGTATGGGCAATATTTTGCCAAAGAGTGCCAAAGATTTATTTAAAAAAATTACCCTTGAACAAAAAGATGTTAGAGTCAAAAATAAATGTTTGTTATATAAACAAGGTAACTGATGTTTTAAACGTCTTTAATGCCCAGTGTGAGCACTTAAAATTTACGGTTGAGAGAGAGGCTGATAATATGATTCCTTTTTTAGACATGCTTATACATCGTAGCAGTGATGGCATAGTAAGTACGGAGTAGTATCGTAAACCTTGTTTTAGTATGTCACAATAAAACACTGAAAACTTTGTTTTCAAACTTTCACAAAATTTATTTTAAACTCTTATCACTACAGCTGTTTCAGCTGATTGCCTTTCTCAAGTAATTTATTTCTGGCATGCGTTTACACTTTATAGTCTCTAATGAAATAAATTGAGGAGGAAAGGGGAGAACTGTTTGTCTCAAGTTGGTCATTCAAAATTATATCTGTGTGTTTTAGTTTGTTTATTTCCATAGACTCTAACGAAGATAGCTTAAGGCTTTTATTTTAAATGTGAAGCATTTTAAATTCGTCATTAAAAGAATGATTATGATCTAGAAGGTGAAGTGCATATGTCGAATCTGTTTTTCTATTATTGGAAGCCCTTTTATGTTCTGCTATTCGTTTATTAAAGTTTCTACCAGTTTGACCGATGTAAGTTTTTGGGCAGTCGCCACATTTAAGTTTTTACACACCACTGTGTAAGTGTTTTTTTATTTTGGCTCTTGTTGTTTTTAATATATTTGCCTAGGTTGTTATTTGTTCGGAAAGCTGGTGCTTTTCCTTTCTTTTTTATGTATTTGGCTATTTTTGATGATATTTTGCCTGTATACGTAATCAAGGAGAAGGTACTGGGTTTTTTCTCTGGTGGTGGAAGTTTATTATTTAACATTTTATTAATTGTTTGTTCGTTGTATCCGTTGTTTACTGCTATTTCCTTAATGATATTTAATTATGTCTCAAAGTTGTATTTTGACATCGGAATTTCTGTTCATCTATGTAACATACTATGATAGGCTGCCAGTTTATGTTGTCTTGGATAAGATAATGAATTGTGTATAGTCGTGTCAGTATGGGTAGGTTTATGAAATATGGAGAAGTCATGTTTGTTTTTAAGTCTCATAATTTTCAAATCTTAAAAATTTATGGATTGATTTTGTCCTATTTCTATTGTAAATTCAATATGACTATGAAGTGAATTATTATACCATAAAAATTGATCGCGTTGCCTGTTAGTTCCTGTGAAACATACCAGTACCGTCGTCTACGTATTTCCACCAAAATAAAAACTGTTTAAGTACGGGATGTTTTAAAATCTTAGTCTCTGGATGTTCCATAAAAATATCTGATAGTAATGGGCTTAGAGGATTGCCCATTATTTTAGATCTCACTCAAATCATCTAGGGACAAAGCTTTCAAAACATCCTTTATTTAAACAGTTTTTATATTGGTAGAAATACGTAGACGACGTACTAGTATGTTTCACGGAAACTTTCCATTCCTTTCATTTGGTATGTGTCGCATGTTAGGATTCGATCAGTTATGTATTTTATACTTAGCCAGAGGCTTTCTTTAATTTAATAAATCTTTTTTTATAGTAAACCAATTTTTATCCAAAGTGTCATATGATATCTCGTATGTCGCTATACGTTTATTAATAATGACGATAATATGTAGTGTTTTTGGTAGTCTCATTATATATATATATATATATTATATATATATATATATATATATATATATATATATATATATATATATATATGCTATATCACATTTTCGAATTCGATCAATTGTTTATTTTGTACTCAGCCAGAGGACTTCTTTAAGTCGGTAAATAAAAATTTGTCTTAAATTAAATCTATTTTTATATATAGCATCCTCTGATATCTCGTATATCGCTATACGTTCATTAATAACAAAGATGCTGTGTAGTCTCCTTTTGGTAGTCGCCATGTTTGTTATTTTTTATCTTGTTTGTATTTGTTATATTTTTCCCTTTAATTTGTCATGTCGCGTGTTAGAATTTGATTGGTTGTTTATTTTGTATACAGTCAGATGCCTTCTTTAGCCCAATAAAGCAAATTTACCTTACAGTGTGTCTATTATTATTTACATTGTTATTATTCATATTTCCTATGTCACTATATGTTTAATATAAACGAAGATAGGGTGTAGTGCCCTTTTGGTAGTCGCCTTGTTTGTTTTTTCTATATTAATGTAATTATTATCACCTCTTCTTCTGTTTATTGCATCACATGATCCAATCAGACTCATAACAACAGCGATATAAAGTTATGCCGCCGCTGGGGTTTTGGTTACGGACAGACGCACAGACAAAGGGGATAAGCAAATTATTTATATTGATACTCTCATGTAATATATAGTATGTCTTTACACGTTTATTAATAACGAAGTTAGAGTGTATTGCTATTTAGGTAGTCACTTTGTTTGGTTTTTCTCTCCTAATATAATTTTTATCTCCCCCTTTTTTATTTAACGGACCACACGATTCAATCGGAATATTCGCAACAACGGATAAAATGTAATATGTTCTCTCGTATGTCACTATACGTTCAATAATAAAGAAGATAAGATATACGCTCTTTTGGTAGTCGCCTTATTTGTTTTTATATTAATATATTTTATCTATATATAATAATATAAATATATAAAATCTATATTGCAATAGTTATTATAATTATTATCATAATTTTATATTTAGCACATAACTAGCTAGCATTTTATATAAAGCACGCAACTAATTATTTGTGTATACATTCAACATACTTCTTAACCCCCTCTGTGGCTCAGTGGTAAGAGAGCCTACCTTTAAACCTAAAGATCTTGAGTTCGAGAATGAGAGAATTGAGATCTCATCTGCATGGAGAAATTTTCGTTTTTAAAAAAAATTAATGAATGAAAATAATTTCTATCCTTGTGCGATCGGTACTCACCGGATGGACCGCAGACGTTCGGATACAATTAGCGTCTCTTAGCAAAGACAATGACGTCGACTTTGCAAAGTATCAAGACAATTACTCTACACACACACACACACACACACACACACACACACACACAAACACACACACACACACACACACACACACACACACACACACAACACACACACACACACACACACACACACACACACACACTACATTAATAAACTTATCTTGGTTGAGACTGGCTGAATGACAATTGTCCAAGCCAAAACACACAAAAAAAACATACTTCTTAAAAACAGTAATTGTTTAAGATAAGTATCGAAGATAAGATGTAGTGCTTTTTAAGTACTCGCCTTGCTTGTTTATGCTATCTTAATATAATCATTATCGTCCCTTTTTTCATTAACTTACGTTCCAATCGGACCAATAACAACGAAGATATGGTGTTTCTAATGCCGCGCTGTGGTTTTCATTACGGACAGGCAAACAGACTAAGGATTGTATATACAGTCAGCATACTTTTTAACAACAGTAATTCTTCATTAATAAAGTATATTTTTATATATTCTAAAATAAGTTTTGTTGACTAATAATCTTAAGACACTCATTTTTATTTTACTGTCAAAACATTTAAAACCCCGTCTCCAAATAATAATACATTTTTTACTATTTCAAATATTAAATATTAATTTAATTTTATAATATAAAAACACTTTTATTGCAAAACTTGCAAAACCCTGACTACTCGCCGTGTCTTAACCCCTTCCGCTCCAGGCCGTTTTTTGAGATAGGGAGCTGTATACCAGCAAAAGTTTTTTAATGAAAATACATTTTACGATAGTTATGATGTATAATAGAAGAGATATTGACCTATAGGGGCCAAAAAAATGTTTAAAGCAATTTGAATTTATATGACAATTTATAGTGTTTACGAGAATATCCACATAAGGATATTTGGGTGTACCAGTATATCCACTCTTGGATATCGATTGTACTACCAAAATATCCACATCTGGATACCATTAAAATGTATCTATGTCTATTATTTAATTTATAAAGGCACGCTAAATAAAAATAAAACATATATAAAAAGACAGTGAACAATTTAATTATATTCAGAACAAAGCAAAAAATAAAAGAACATTATTTTTATTACTTATGAAAACTTTCAAAATGTTCCGCTGAGCAAAGTCCAGGCTTGTCCGGACAAGCAATGCAACATTTTCTCGTTAGTTTACGCACTCCGCGTCTTTTACAAATTACACAAATTTTTCGTAGAGCCCTCTTTTTTCCAATTTCTTTTGGAAAATCGGCCATTGCATGCAACGGTTTCCGTGATGTAGTAGGTTGATTTTTTTTATTCATTTCTTGATATCCTTTACTATATTTTAGAAGTAGCCCCCGGCAGCAGAGTTTTGTATATTTATACATTGAAACTTGTTTTTGATGGGCTTGGCTGTAAAATACTCTGGAGTTCAATAGCATAAGATGTAAAAGGTGCAAACCTATTTTGGTGAACCACGTGTAGGACTTCCGCAAAGGACTGTACGGTTCAACATCTTGGTCTACTGCATCAACTGATCCCATATTTTGATTGTAGAATTGTACATGTTTCGGTTTGTTATAATAGCGAATATTTCCTCCTACAACATATCGTTGTCTTTCGCAAAATCCTGCAGTATGTTTACTGGTAAGCAGATAAACTTCATTGTTGTCCTTGTAGCGAACTAGAAGGAGCATATTCTTGCTAACAAAACATGATTGTTGCCTATCTAATGGAACCAATGTTAATTCTTTTGGAACGCCCCTATTTGGTCGAATAGTGCCTGTAAGGAAAGTCTGTTGTGTCAATGGAAACTCGCAAAGACGAACTGATGTATACCAATTATCTAAAATCACTTCACGATTACTGTTCAGTAGGTTTTGGCAAAGATAAACTACTATTTTCTCGGAAAAAGAAAGGTTTTCTGTTCCTGAAATGTGCGATATGTCATATATATCTTTGCCGATATATATACAAAAATTCCATGTGTATCCTCGAAGTTCAGGCGCACTGGGACATAAGGAAAATATTTTGATGCCAAATCGACTTCTTTTGCTTTTTATGAACTGTCGAAAATGGAGTCGACCTTTATACAACATAAGTTGCTCATCTATTGCGAAAACTGGTCCTGGATCTACTAAGTTTTGACAATTATCTCTAATAAGAGCCATAAAAATGCCTAGTCTGCTAAGCGGTGCATTACTTTTGGCTAGTTCTGGTGGTGAAAATCTAAGGAATTTAAGAATTGCCAAAAATCGATTTCGGCTCATAACAGATTTATGAAAACATGGAGGACCAGTGCATATATTATCTGTACTCCAATAGTCTGAAATTTGTGGACACTTGGTCAATCCACTGAGAAAATATAGTGCGATAAATACATACATTTCTTCTGTTGTCACTGGTTTATAAGTCAGACCAAAAACTTTCATGGCAGTATGTGGATTATCATTAAAATATTTATCAGCTCTTTGATCGGTCCATTCGCATAGTTTTTTAACAATATTGCTACTTACAAATGACTCAAAACAGTTTACAGCTTCCATACAATCTTGAAAGTCAATAGCTGGGTGAAAGTTGTAGTCAGCACGAAATTCGGGTATATCTCTGGGAAGCTTATCATCAAACGGATCCGTAACGACTGTCCATCCGCTCATTTGTACCCCATCAATGACTTCTTCCTCATCCGTTGATGAATAATTGCTGTCTGAATCGCTCTCGAAGTCACTATTATTTATTTCATAGCTCAAATCACTATCACTTTCGAGATCCGAATCCATTTTTCTACTATAAAACACAATTACGTATCTAAATATAAACAGAACAGGCAATAAAAAGAGCACGTGCTCTCTCAACAATACCTAAAAGTGTACTAAATAAATAATATAAATTTCGCCGCTGCTTGGGTTGCCACCAGACTGAACGTCGACCTTGAGCTGTTTACATTATTCTGGGAATTTTGTAAAAAAATGACTAACCATGATATCGCCGTATGGATATCCATGTCCTACCGTAATTCAAATTAATCTACAGAGCACTACACCACTTTTACAGAGTGCAGTAATATCCCTGTATGAATATCCGTATGTGGATATCGTGGTAGAGTTCGCCATACCTAAAAATATCCATACGTGGATACGATGGAGCGGAACAGGTTAATAGGGTTTATTTGTTTAACCATTTTAATGGATGTTGTTACTTGATCATATATATTGTAAATTAATTCCGTATATCTAAAGTCTATTTTCTCATTTTGTTAAACAGTTCTTTACTGTCCAATGTTTTACCCTATCCAATGCTTTTTCAAAGTCAACAAATGTCATATACATTGGGATTTGATATTCGTGGCCTTTTCAATTAGTATTTTTATCGTAAGCAGATGGTCATTGGTACTGATTTTTTTTCTAAAACCGGCTTGCTCTCTTGACTGGTAATTATCTAACTTAGTTGTTAATTTGTTTATTAGTACTCTAGTTAACAGTTTGTACATTATATTAAGTAGCATTATGTGCCTATAGTTTTTTAGATCTTTTCTATCGCCTTTCTTAAATAGTAATAGTGCTATTGCCTCGTTTCATGTGGTGGGTATTTGTTCAATATTTTATTCATTAGTACATAAAGGACTTTCACTGTAGTTTCCCCCCAATTTTTTGGCATTTTCACAGGTATTCCATCTTTCCCAGGAAATTTGTTACTCCTTATTTCTTTGAGTGCCTTTTTTATTTAATTTTTACTGATTTCTGGTTGTAGGTCAGAGTTAACGTTCTTTATTTTCAGTTGTAACTGATTACGGATTTCTTGGGTTGGTTTTTGTTCTGTTTTATAGCGGTTTGTACAAATGAAGTATAATAATTATAATGTATTATTAAAATCAGTAGCAGTTTTATGAATAGGTGGCGCTGGAATTTTCATTACGGAAAGACAGACAGAATAAGGAAATTATAATAGTGATCTGTATAAAAAATTTGTCTTTACCGTCTATTTGACAAAACTGAGCAAAACTGTGAACTTCTAATAGTTATTTTTAATAACTAGTTAACACAAAAATTCAGTATGAAATCAGTAATATACCTATTTTTTGTATTTTCATATAAACATTATTTTTTTAAAATCCGTAAACAAATTTTAGAAATATTTGCGTCCATTCATCCATGTTAAAGTTGCTTCCTAAGACTGAAGAGATTTATGTTCACGTTCAGAGCGACTATGAATTGCCGTTCTGAAGAGGCCTATTAGGCCGAAATATGTATAAGCGGATACATAGACACACTATACGTAAATTAAAATCTTAACTGTCTTTTCCTCTTTTTTTTTCCTTCTTAATATTTTTTTTAATTATCCCTATAAGAGCAAAAATAGAGTAATGATACGTCTTAAATAACATGTGCATATACATGAACGTCTTGCATCTGTTATAGATCAAAATATGAAATTAACATTACAGAATTTTATGATAAAATATAAAAACTTTACCTTCATTAAAACCTTCATTATAAACATCTACACATTAGTACCAAAGTGGATATAAATACCTTAAAATAATAAAAATATTAATTACCATAAAAATTTCCTAAATCATTCACTGCTAAATATTTCATATTTAAAAATGTTAACGGGAATAATAATTATTCATGTCTTTCTACAATCGGGTATATATTCACTCTGTTGCTTGTTTTCCCTGTCAAAACAGAAATTAAAATGTAAATTCTATTTTTTCAGTATTTGTTTTTCGTTCATATTAATGTGATATTTTTGCTTAAATTTAAATACGTGTGTGGAGAAGGGATTATGGCTTTTTCAGTAAACATTTACGGAGTGTTAGCGGACTCGTATGATTCTAAATAAATTTTGTATAATAAACTGATTGTGTTTATATTTGAGGGCTACAGAAATTAGGTATTATGAAAATCTCGTGAATTCTTATAAAAACCATACAAAAACTAAAAAAAAAGACCGATTAAGTTAAGCAAAAATTGAAAAAGTCAAAGTCACGTTACTACTTTAAAATCAAAATGAGAATTATAACAAATATAATAAAGAAATATAAAATATTGTTACGTAAAAATGAGTCATATTAAAAAAAACCTGTAATCATGTTGTTCATTTACTCATATGTTGTAGATTCGACGAGACCCTTCGATCAGCTGGCAGACATATATCTGAAACGGTCGTTCGAAGCTTTCAGAAACCGGTCGAACGATGACCCAGACAATTATTTACTTTCTGGCATAATCGAAAGGATTCCCCAGACCCTTCTAGATAACGGTGTTTGGATGTAAATACAGGATTTTTATTGTGGCCAGTTAGTAAGAAGATAAATTCGTGCTCGCGTATTTAAATGTACGGTGGTAATAAATTATTGTAAAATAAATTAGTACAAATAAAGACTTTAATAAATTTGTGAGTGTTATAAATAAAACCTTTAGTAAATTAAATTAAGAACAATAAATTAGAATTAATAAAAATGTAACAATTTAATGAAGTTGTTGTAATGGGTAGTTTTTGTAAAATGCAAAAAAGGTTATAATACTTCAATAAATTAGCAAATTAATAGACAGATAATAGTATTGACTCAATTACAAACCACAATTTTATTTTAAAATACGTTTATTTTGATGTATAAATTGCCAATTTGGAAATAGTTTCTCAGAAATTTGTTTTTTATTTTCAAAATTCCTACTTTAAAACTATTTTCAAAGTGGATATCTAAACGGCAAAACAAACGTAACATAAACTTAAATTGTGGGTAATTTTCATCAAATATAGCAAAAAATATATTAGTAATAAGGAAAATTACTATCCTATGTTGAACTATAAACGATACTTACTTTTACTTCTTCGTGTCTGGATCCAAATATTTAAAACTTCTTCGCCAATAATAGGAAACGTCTATGGCATTATTACGGGCGTGTCAAATTTTTCGAAAGTACATTTAACAGGGCATAGTCTGCACTTCAGTAGGTGTTCCATGTTCTGTACTTGACGGTATTTGTACAGTAGTTAGTCTTGTGCCTTGATCCTACCCCGCCTAATTTTATTTGTCTTAACATAAACAACTCCCATTCATATTCTGTTTAATGACTGCCATGTCTTTTAGACGATGCGTGTACTGCCAGTATTATATTGCTGTAGCGGGTAGTCATTAGGTGGCTCTAATGGGACTGTCTTGAGAAAGCTTTTTCTTGTGCAGAATCTAGACTATTCGTGTAGTGGTCCAACATATAGGTGTCTATCGTAGAACTCTTGTTTAACCCTACGTTGATGTGGTGGGGTATGATACACCCCACGCATGCAAAAAACGGAATTTCTTTCAAAAACATCATCTTACCGCCATCTATTGTTCAGTAGCTGTTACTAAAATATCATTATATCGAGTAGCATTGTTATTTTCATAATTTCTTCAATATTGATTTATATAGATGTCATAATATGGCGCAAGGGTATGTCACACCCCACCACACCTCTGCCGTCAGTCAGTTTATCATTGTTGATGCTGGACATTTTTTTCCGAATTTCACGTGGTTTTTTACTTTTTACTCTGGTTGTTGTGCTCAAAATTTGTTATAAATATGTGTACTTATGAACAAGAGCCAGCGAGATTGCTAAGATTCTGGGAAGAGGTACAAAGCGATGAAGATGGGGCTATTAGTGATTCTAAAGACGAAGTGCAGTTCGACAATGTTAGTGAAAGTTCTCATGCCACAGACACAGAACAAGATAACGACGAAGATGAAAGTGAACAAGAGAATGGAGATGATGTGAGTACATTAGGTAGATATTATTTGGGCAGAGATAAAGTGACTAAATGGGCTAAGAAGGTAGAAGTACGATCGGTTCACACTTGAGCCGAAAATATAATTTTTCAATTGCCTGGCGTGAAACGACACGCTGAAGAAGCTAAAACTGCAATTGATTGTTGGAAGCTTTTCATGGATGACACACTCATTGCTGTTATTGTAAAACATACTAATGAGAAAATCAATTCAGTAAGTGAACGTTACAACGATGGGCACCAATACGTAGTAAAAGAGACCTCCGAGTAAGAAATCAAGGCTGTCGTTGGATTACTTTATTTGGCAGGAATTCATCGATCGTCTCGGCGAAACCTTAAAGATTTCTGGGCAAACGACGGCACAGAAATGCCAATATTCAAGAAAACTATGTCTCTAAAACGCTTTCAATTTCTGCTAAGGTGCTTGCGGTTTGACAATGGAGCTACGCACGTAGATAGAATCAAAATTAATAAATTAGCCCCAATTAGAAGTGTTTTCGAAAGAGTAGTTGACAATTTTCAGTCTGACTATACATCTGGCATGTATCTCACTATTGATGAAAAATTGAAGGCATTTCGTGGTAGGTGCCCTTTTCGGCAATACATTCCGAATAAACCGGCTCGTTATGAAATCAAAATCTTTGCTTTAGTCGATTCAAGATGTTATTATACTACAAACTTGGAAATTTATTGTGGTTCTCAACCAGATGGTCCTTTCAAACTGAGTACAAAGCCCACAGATGTAGTTTTAAAATTGATTTCACCAGTGTCTGGCAGCAAACTAAATATCACATTCGATAATTGGTTCACTAATTATCCATTAATGCAACAACTTCTTGAAGAACACCAGTTAACATCTGTGGGTACTGTCCGAAAGAATAAGAAACAAATTCCCTCCACAATGGTCAATGAATCGGGAACAGTATTCTACACTTTTTGGTTTCCAAAAAAATACAACCTTAGCATCCTGTATCCCAAAGAAAAACAAAAATGTTCTTTTGTTATCAATACTACACCATGATGACACAATAGACGAATCTACGGGAAACGCTAGGAAGCCAGAAATAATCACATTCTACAATGTTACTAAGGGAGGGGTTGACACCGTTGACCAGTTATCAGGTACACACGACGTTTCCCGTAACAGCAGAAGGTGGCCGTTGGCGGTGTTCTATGCGCTCTTGAATATGTGTGGAATTAACTCCCAAGTAATCTATACGATCAACAATAATAACTATACACTAAAGCGTCGAAAATATTTAAAATCTCTTAGTTTGTCACTCATAGCAGATTATATGGAAGAAAGGCAACACAATCCTCGGTTGCCGAGAAAACTGCCTGAGACACCGGGCTATAAGACTGCAGATTGTGATGAACCGTTGCCTAAACGTCAGAAAGTACAAGGTAGATGTGTGGTGTACCCCAGAACAAGAGACAGAAAAAGTCGCTACGTGTGTTATGATTGCAGGCATTTTGTTTGTTTAGAACATGCATGTTTCAAATGTGATACTTGCATCAACGAGGAAAGTCAGTAAATGATGTTGTTAATTGTGTTGATGTCCGTATTTTTCTTTATAATATTTATTAATTTATAAGTAAATAAAGAAAAATGTGTTTTTAGAAGTCTTTAGTTTTTTTTTCATTTCAGAAAAATGTAATGGTTTTAAGCTGCTATTTATGCTATTTTTGAACTGTGCAATAAATTGTTTGAGCTGATACTTTTTCAATTTTTTTATAGTACACACTATTTCAAATGTTTAAATGAAGTGTATATACTTTTAATGCAGATACCCAAATATTGAGTTTTCCAAGACGTATTCTGCTATGGGGTATGTCACACCATACCACACCAGGCACGTAAGTTTCAGGCACCACACCAATGCAGGGTTAAATGTTTAGACGTATTCTTGGGCCCATAGGCGTGCTTGTGGAGGGGCTATAGTTACAACTTCAAAAATTCAGTAGGTTTTATATAATAAAACAGAATGTTTTCGTTATAGCTACATCTACCTATTATATACTAGCAATAGTGTAATCGAAAACGTTAACAATATACAATTTTTACTTATTAGACGTTATTTATTATTATAGAGAAGTAATCGAATAGCAGAAACCACAAACAAGATCCACAACAAATGTTGTAAAATACTTCATTGAATTGCAGAGATAACGTGGATTTTGTATATAAATAGTCAACACGTACTACAAGAGATGGGAAGAAAGACTTTAGATAACATGAAATAACAATCTTAAGAAACATACTAGAATAATATTAATGATAACATATTTAGACAAAATCATTAAGTGGTATTGACATTTACTAATGACATAAAATATACAATGAATATTTCCGAACAACTTTAAAACTGCAAATATATCTAAACAAACAATTTAAATGCGAAACGCCCTTGCATGGCGATAAGTAATGTTGCTCCTAATACGATCTTCCTAAAAATCGATATTTTCTACAAACTTTTTAAATTGTGAATTTGTGCCGATAATCAGAGTCGAAAATGCAACTGAACCTCTTAAACAAGTATACCACTTTTACCTCCGGGTTTACCCCTATAACTCTCCTCGTAGGGAAGTAAAAGCGCAAAAAATCGATTTACCAAGATTACGTCGTGAGAAAATGTTAAAAACTGTAGCTAAGATAATTTTAAACAATGTATATTAGCACTTTTTGTATAGTATGAGCCATTCTCTCACAAACAACACTTGAAGCGACCGACAATTTTGAATGTTAGTTAAGCGCGCGAAATCAATGTTTAATAAAATTTGTATCAGCTCGACAGTAAAAACTAAGTGTGTTTTGATTCAATTGTCATCTATTTGTCTATTAACAAAAATCAAGATGCATTTTTAAAGTAGGTAAAGAGTTCAGCTTTTACATGCAATTTTTGTATTTTATCGCAAATAAACTTAGAGTTTAAAAAGGCGTTAAATATATAAACGGGGCATGACTTTTGTCGTTTTTTATAATTTTAATAATATTTATAAAATATATTCCTTTCATTGACTGGCCATTATAAACTTTCGATTACTGGAGCTTAACCTTCAAAACCTACAGAACGAAATAAGAGGTATTTTAAATATGCTTAAAAATGCTATATTAAATCATTTAAAACATTTTTTCCTATTACGTATTAAAAGAACCAAACGTCTTCTTAAAGGTATTTCTTGTGACGTGCGATCTTTTATAATGTAAAACAATAAATTCTGCGATTTTTATTCATATCTTAAATGCCACATATTTGTTGCCACAACTCAAGACTAAAATTTTCTGTCATAGACATTAAAGATCGATCTCCAAAAATGAAAAGTTTACTACGACTGGTCAATGAAAGTGACCAATTTTTTTGATCTTTACAACTTTATAAAATCGTTTATTTAGAGAAGATAATTGCATACAAAAACTGATAACAAAAGCTGCATTTTCTCTCTTTAAAACTTATCATTTTAACTTAACCTAAAAAGCTCGATCATACGCAGACGATCTTATTGTATACAAAAAAGGTAAAAATATTAAATAAACGACAGATACATTACAGTAAATACTAAATCAGTTAAATAAATAATGGGCCAGTAGTGGTTTTGAATTTTCAGTACCAAAATTTTCGGCAGTATTCTTCACCAAAAAACTTCCACAAGTCTATCCAATACTGAATTTGTAGTGTAACTCCATAATGGTGTTTAAACCATTGGCAAAATTTCTGGGCATGCGGTTTAATTAAAAACTCCCGTGACAGGAGCATAAAAAATAGACTGTATCCAAATTTTATAAAAGACTAAACGTACTAAAAACAGCGGTTAACAGAAATTGGAAATCAGATTAAACAACCCCATTGATGGTATATCGAACGTTAATAAGGTCTAAAATAGATTACAGGTTAATTGCATATGCCACGGCTTCAACAGCAAGACTTAAAAAAGCTTGACACTCAACACAAGTTTAGTATTAGAATTGCTCTTGAAGCATTCCGCACAAATTCAATCGAAAGCTTATTAAGTGAAGCTGGTGAGCCACTCTACTTTACCAAAGAATATATCTAACACCATCTCACTTAACTTTTACTGCCTCAGATTCAAGTAAACCTTTGTATGATAATACCTTCAACGATAAGTACATGGACTACTTTAATAAGAGTGAAAAGCAATAAACGTCACATTTTAATTTCTTTTGATTTTATTCATCTATTAATCTCATTAATTTTATCTTTCATTTTACTATTTTTATTTTAAAAATAGTTGGTGTTCAATTCTTCATGGACTCTTGAATCAACTAAATATTTTATTTTTCATTATTAACATTTATTTATATCAGTTATAATTTCTGTATTTGACTCCAGTCTGTTATATGTGGCAGACAGGGACCATTTAAATTTCTGTGCTTCATAGCCTTATATTTTTTTATATTGCACTTTGCTTATACAAGCTGGTGCTTGAATTACGAATTTATTTATAATATTAAATTTCTTCTGTTTTTTTTTTTAAATAATTTTTGTGCCCCCTTTTGTGTAAGAAATTCCGCAGCACATGGCTGACCATGGCAATAACTGCAACTAATATTTAGAACCCAATGGCCACCAGAAGGTACAAACATGAATATTTCTAAATTGCAGTACATCTAACTATACTGGAGTGTAAAATTAATCGGACACAAAGGTTTTCATGCATTTTTTCGTTTTAAGATAAATCCTATTTAATTTTTTTTTTTATTTTATTTTGTGTCTTATTAGTCATAATGTTTATTTCTTGTTTAAACGTGTTTGGATAAATTTTGCGAACCACAATAGGTCTACCATAGAAAAATAAACAATCAGAATGCCCACTCTGCTTATGCAGAAAAATGAAGAAAAAATAAGGATGCGTAACTCGTTCGAACAGACGGAATCAGCCATGTTTTAAACGGAATTAATGTTATGCAGTGACAGTTTATCTGGTGTGCACAGACAAATTAACACAGTTTATCTGGTTTAATTTATTTACGGCAACTACAGACAGAATATGCACTATTTTATTCGTACTTTTAGTTGAAGAATGGATTAAATTATTTCAAATCTACTAAATTATTAATCTCTAAAAATTTAAATTAAAGTTCTGTCGTAGCTTGTCACAAATTTCTCAATTCGAGTCTATGTTTCCGTCTAAAACAAGGCGTTCGCATGCCGACAAACTTCAAAGGAGGCATCGGAGAGTGGGCATTCTGATTGTTATTTATCCTGTGGTTCTACTACGACTTTTGGTTATTATTGTGAAGTAATCCCAAATTAAACAGCATTATTTCAAGTTTATTTTGGTATTTTATGTGTTTACAAGTTTGGCTTTAGATTTTTTTTCTTTTTTAAAATTTCAGTAAAAAATGATGACATCAAAAGCAAGAGCACGCTGAAGGAATTAGAAGAAACCATTAAGGCTGGACTGTATATTTGCGCTGGTTATGTAAACGTGTTTGTTAACTTAAAAGGAACAATTTATTGTGACATTTACAATGTGCCAATTTTGCACTAGTTGGCGTGTAATTTGAAGTCCAAACACACACGCTGTTGCTTTATTTATAGCACCATTCTAGCTTTATAAAAAGGCGGAGCATTCATGACACCATAAATGCTTTAGGAATATCTCAAAGCACAGTTTTTGATGCAATACAAAGATTTTGGAAAAGAGTACTATACGCTAGGGGACTAAGTCAAGGAAGACAAAGAATCATAAGTCAATCTCTTTATTAGATTTCATGCGTTACGCGATCACCCGTTTCTTAACACCAGTACTTCGTCAAAGATTAAGTGATGTCGATAGAAACACAAGTTTCGTTTATATTGTTTGAAGACTTTTAAGTGATTATGGGTTTAGGTCCAGAATATCTGTTACAAATCCTCTATTAACAGCAGATCATCGTATGCAACGTTTACACTTCGCTATGGGCAGACATTACCCCAGAAACTTATACAGGTAGGTATGATGTTATTAAATACTGTTTAAAAGATTAAGTTATGCTCTTTGTCCCATTTGTTGCAGGAATCTTTCGTCTAATGCAAAATAATGCATGTCCGCAAATTATAACACGAGATTAATGGGACGGAACTGGGATTCCTTTATTACCATGGCTCCCAAAGTTTCCAGACTTAATCTAATAGAGTATACTTAAGATATTCTGTTGATATATAAACATGTTGATTTTTAAATAAATATTGACTTGGAGCAAACTGTTCTTGACGAATAAAAGCAAATACCCTAGCAAGAATTTGCTGCCTTAATCCGAAGTATGCCTCATAGTATTAGAGTCGTAATTTAAGTTCGTGGTGCTAATACACCGTACTAAATATCGTTTTTCTTTAAAAATGTTTATACCGTAGAACAGGGTGACTTTTTTAATTTTTCCGTATTTTATAGCGTAACTTTTGAATGGTTCACCCCAAAAATGTAGAAAAGTTACCACTTAGATGCATTTTATATTTGATTAATTTAAATTGATAGTATATATGTTTTCAAATTAAGGATTTTCTCAAAAAAAAAAAAAATAAGTGTATATCAAAGTCACCCATTGACGTAGGGTCGCTTTGATACCCCATTTTGAAATAGCTTAGCCAATCCATAAAAGTTGTAGTAATGTCAACCCATTTTTCAATCCATCAATCCAATTTTTGAATATTTCAATTTTAATTTAACGGGTTAGATTAAAAGCTGCTACAGATACAATAATTAGTATATAATAAATAATTTTAAAAGTAGCTAATACTTTATTGAGGTAAAAAACATTTTAAAACATTAGTAAAACAATATAAAATAGTAAAAAAAGCCAAAAGAATATATTATGAAAGGCAAACAAAATAAGTTGCTTTTCTTTAATATATTTTCTTTAACATATGCCAGGAAATATGCATTTCGTTGCTGTTTCATTTGTTTCAACCGATGGGATCTTCAGAATTGCTAAGAATTGCTTTTGCTATCAGCGAAAGGAGCATTAAAAACGTCGGTCTCCACAACTTTAAAATGTTTATGGGTTTCGTCCAGTGATTTAAGTCCAATGGTTTCTTATTCGTCAAAAGACAATTTCTCTTGTATCCTTCCGACATATACGTAATTTATACATTTTCTTTTACCTGACATAATTTTTACATGCACATAAGTTCCAACATTCAATTCAGCAAGAGACGGTTTTGTATTCATCTCATCTTCATATGATTGGTTCTTCACAAAATCTTCATTATCAATTTCATTTTCGCTTTTACTGGTATAGCTGCTTAATTCTTCGCTATAGGAGGAGCTGTCATCCGCCGTTACATGTCGACTTCCACTTTTAGCAGGTTGGATATTAGGTTTTTTTTACTTCGACGTTTAGTAACTTCTATCTTGGGCTTGTCTGATCCATTAATTCCAAGCATTTTTTTAATAACGACAAAAATTGATCTTTAGGTACACCAGTAATCTTTGGGTGTCGCAATTTAAATTCCGCCAAAATCTTTTACCAAGAAAGTTTCATGGGTTTAAAAAAGAATACATCCAAAGGCTGGTTGGTATATGTGTGTTGGATTACTGGGAAGGCATGCAAATTCAATATTTGCAATTCACACATCGGTAATACATGATCCAAGACGTGAGATGCCAAGTTGTCACAGGTCATAACTTATTTACCCTCCAGCCGTTTTGCGTGTGGTAATAATATGGTCTCCAATCAGTCTGTAAAACCTTGCGCTACATTCACTACTGCAAGAAGGATAGCCCTGTGGACCCCCTAATGTCCACGCATCCCACATATGTTCGCTGCGATAAATTATATAAGGAGGGAGTAGTGTACCATCAGCACTGTAGCACATCCATATTGATGTGGTAGCTTTACTATGATAAGTGATTTGCTCTGGGTATTTGGTCTCTCTTCTATATAACAATCTTGTTTTTTCCCCGGATTATCACTAACGTTAGTTTTATCGTGTTTGTAAATGTGCGATAATGGGCAATTTGAGAGAGTTTTTCTTAAATTATTGAAATATGATTCTATCGTTTCATTTGTGACAATTGCCCGAGATCTATTAATGTTAGACATAAGTCGTTCAGAGATTTGCAGACTATGCCTCTCTAAAAAATTAATTACTTAGTCGTTACCGTAACTTACCCCGTTTCTAAATTTAAAAAATATTCTTCCAGTTCTTTCTAAATAACTCTTAGCGAAAAGTTGTACATCTAACGACGATAATTCAAATCGTCGTTAATCGTGTGCCAATCGGCACATTTGACAATGCAAGACGAGATTCATTTTTCCTCCAGCGTCGACAACGCAGTTTGGTCCCCGGGTTTCTTCTCATGCTTTCCATTGTATTTATTATATTAAGTACCATATAATACGGAATGTTGAATCTTTCTAAAGCGGCTTAAACAGACAGGTTTTCGTTTACTATTTGAAGCCGAGCATGTTCAAGAATTTCGTCAGAGAAGTTCTGACGAAAATTAACGAACGGTTTGAAGTTTCACTAAGAAAACTATAAAAAAAATAAAATATCACAGTCACACCGAAAAATGTATCAAAGTGACCCCGGAAAAGAAATCATGTAGTTTCATGAAGTAGTCATGGAAATAACCTAGGTTAAATATTTTAAAATTACTTGAAATTGTATGGTGAGAGCTGTCTGTTTGAATTTAGTTACACAATCTTCAAATTAAATACAAATCTTTAAATTAAAACAAAAACTTCAACAGTACATATTATTTAAGAGTGTACTTTTGATATTCTCCACAAACGCCTACGGCTACAGTTAATCAACATGTGCACTGAAATTAAGTCCAGACAACCACCATAACGGATAAAACATTTGGGTTGCATACTCTCTTGAAACAAAATATTTATGTTCTATTAAAGTCACCTCATAGAATCAAAGTCACCTCATTCTGCGGCAATTAAAAAAGTGAATTTTTGGTTTCATTGAAAATTTTAAAAGCAATAAGTTTACTTTTAAATTTTGTTTATTATTATACACTCAACTTAAGACATGCTCAACTTTTTTAAACACCAGTTTTTAGGAAAAATCTGGGTGTTCGTTTAATTTTGCACTCCGGTGTAGTTCATTCTACTGCAATCCTTTTCAGCTACTTGAAGGCACCGTCCGAAGCCCTACAAGTATTATCTAACAATAAAACCATATAGTTTATATGGTTTTTTATTTATGAGCAACAAATATGATTAGTTAATATCTTAGTTTATTAGTCCTAGCAAAACTTATTTTTCATATTTACTTCTGAGATAAGACGTTTTCTCACCTGAGAGACTAAGCTTAACGAGGCCTAATAATTGGCTTCCATAGGAAGTTGTGAGTTTTATTGATTTACATTGGCTCCCAAATTTTAGGGGTAGTTACATTGATACCCATTGGCATCTATTGTTTGTGATTGGTAATTTAAAGGTTACAATAGGCCTGTTATATACAAAAACGTTACTATGAGATAATTTGAATGTACTGTTCTATAGCAAATTTTCAATTTCCAAAAGTTTTTTCAGCATACTCCGGGTCTCCATATACTATTGGGGTATCGAAAATCAATGTATTACTAAGCTTAAATATTAAGGATCAAACAAATCCAGCAATCTTTAACGCAGAGCTGAAGCTTCTCTGGAAGTAACAGTACAAAGATTGGTTTAAAATATTTACCGATGCATTAAAAAACAAACAGGGAGTGGATGCAGCTATTATTAGGTATCTCACACGGTCCCTAAAAAGTTGATCTTCTCACTTATTTTATCATAATACACTTAGTGTTATGATTTTGTTTGTTAATTTAGATTTCATCATAATTTGGTCCGGTAAGTCAATTTTAAAATATGTGTATACAGCCAGTTTGTAATATTCATTTTTACATTAAATCATACATATTATCAAATTTCTTTCCTTTTCATTGAGAAATATTTTATACGGGGTGGTCTTTAAGTAATCGTACAAAAAGAAACCGTAGATTCTACATTTTAAAATATTACGACTTAAGCCAAATTGCTTTAATAAAATGTTGATATTAAGAAGGATACAGGGTGTAAAAATGGAAATTAAAATTTTATTTTTTCCTATAACTTTCATGTTTGTGAACATTTATGTATCAAAATTTATATCTGGGTACTATTAAACTATCAGAAATTATAATTTGATGCATACTTTAATGTAGCTGATAGAAAGCGACACATATGCCACATTTCTTACATACATTTGCACTTAACTTTTCTGCTCTTTAAGCTACCGGTGTTTGTGGTAGAAAATAATAAAGATATATTATTTTAACAAAAAAAAAAAGATATAGCTGTTAATAACTTTAAAACTCTATACCATATCACAGAAGAATGTACTTAAAGTTAACCTACGCAATCAAATCAAATGCAAATCCTAACAACCACACCTTCAAATATGATCACCTTAAACGATTATCAGCATGTTTCTCCAATAAACCATGTCTACATAAACGTTTCTACCACCGAATCAAAATGGATCTCTCATCTCTAAACACCACCTTACCTCCTTGCTTTCCCTTTAGTTTTGAACCTGCTGCACCATGGGCTTTGGGAGTACCTAAAATATTAACTACCCTAACATCATTGGACAAACACACTACTAACCATAGTATAATACATCAAAATTTGCAAAACTTATTATTAAAGTATACAAATTTCTCCCAAATTTATACAGATGCTTCAAAATCAACAAATGGCGTGGGAGAAGCAGTTATATCCTCTAATATGTGTCAAAAATATAAGTTGCCAATACACTATAGTGCTCTTAATGCAGAATTATATGCCATATACGAAGCACTCACATATATTATATCCTCACCAAATCAGAAATATATAATTTTGTCTGATTCACTAAACTCACTACAATCTATATGAAGAGTATACCCAGAGAATCATATTCTTGAAAAAAATTAAACAAAATCTGATAAAGATAGAAAATTATAATAATAAGGAGACGAATTATATTGCCAATATTGTTGAGTTGCGCTCCTGGGACGACTTTACTTATAAGATAGTTCATTCGATTACATGAAATCAACTTTAACTTGAGAATATCCGTCAGAAAAAAATCATAGCATGTAATTCGTCTTTAAAAAGACAAACACATGACATGATGACAGTAAAATTCTCCTGTTAGTGATTCCATAGTAAATTATGAGGGAAAAACCAGGAAAAAAACCTCAGCTGTACCAGCTGAGGTGGTACCAGCACCTCAGCTGGTACCACCTCTTTTCTTGCAGTACCAGCATTATTCCTAATTGTTTGTTGTAATCATAGCGATCCATTGTTTCTTTATCTCGATATGCTTGGTGAGCGATAAACGAATTCACAGATGCTATGTCTGAAAGCCTGAAGAAAATGGCCATGGTCCAACGACGAGTTCTGCGACTAGATGAATAGATACTGCACTTCTGGTCTAAACTGTCTACAACTCCTTTTGTTAAATTATAATGTGCAATTGTTTCTGGCTTGTTGGCCTTTGCATCATTTATTTGGTTAGGGTGCATTGATGATACCAGCAAAACAGCTTTGTTCTTTTTTGGAACATGGGACAATAATGTTATATCACTTGTAAATCCATAAAGAGACGAGTCTATTTGCCTGTGCCTATTTGGTAAAACGAAGGTGGAATTTCAGGTTTATTTTTTTTAAAGTTCCCACAAATGTAAGCTTTTTGGTTTTCAAGGCAATAACTAGTTGTATTGATGAAAACCAATTATCCGCTGTGATGTTACGATTGGTATTAAAAAGAGGCAGCATCACTTGTGCCAGAATCAATTTCCTCATTTCATTTTTGCAAAATTTCCTCAAAATTTTTATCACCAAATTTAACCCTTTTTGAAGGTCCAGGATAACTGTCAGAGTCCATTTCTTTACTTTTTCCTAAAAACACAAAAATATTATAAACAGTTCTCATTTTACAAATATAAATTTTGTAGTACCCATATAAGACTAATTTAAAAAACACTTACTCAATCACAGACCACGGGTAAATTTTACCGGTTAAGATTTTTGACATCCGATACGAAAAAAAAAATATTCACAATACACGCCGACCGCTTTGACTAGCACTGTTATACAAACTGCCCGAGAGGTACTGAGACGCACAAAATTGCAAGTGGTGGAGTTTCCACGAAATCCCCGTTTTGGGATCACCCACCAGTAAAAAATACCGGATATCTATAGTTAAGGGTTAAAGTTCATGTTTAAAATGCATATCGTATGGTTTGGTACCATTTGTAATTATTTTTTGCGGGCATGCGAGTTACCTTGTAATTTGAATGGTGAGATTTATTTACCTGTTTTATAAAATGATTTTACTTATTTATTTTAAGAATTTTCATCAAACTTAAGGCGAAATATGTATATGTGGTTTATGCAAGATGGTACACCACCAAATTATACAGACAGTGCAGAACAACTTTCCTGAACGTTGAAATGTTCGTGATAGTCATATTCCTTGGTCATGTGGTGAGATATTAATATAATTATTTAATTCATAAAAATCCTAAACAAATACTTGTTCTTCTTTCAGTGCCCTGTCCGATTATCGAACGTTGACGATCATATTGGCAATAATAACCTTATTCACGGCGGCTCTAAATAAATTAGCGGTAGTTTCTTGATACCATTCTCGGAGATTTCGTAGTCAGGATGTTCTTCGCCGGCCTGGATATAAATGTTTACAAACATGAAAGTTGTAGCGAAAATAAAAATTTTTAATTTCCACTTTAATACCCTGTATCTTTCTTAATATCAAAATTTTATTAAAGCAATTTGGTTTAAATCGTAATATTTTAAAGTCTAGAATCGACGGTTTCTTTTTGTACAATTACCTAGGGACCACCCTGTATATGATAAAAATATTAAGAAGTTGAATGTAGCATGCGTTAATTGCAAATACTCAAAGAAGAAGCCAGCGACAAGAATATACCAACAAAAGCGAATTAATAGAATTTTAGAAACACGTCATCTACAATTTTAAGTAATACATATACAGCACACAATACATAAACATATAATACATACACACATAATACACAAACCCATAATACACAAACAAATAATACAAAAATAAATGCTACAAAAACACGCAAAATAATAAAAATTAATATCATGGTAAGGACATAAACGTCACAGTCAGATTTTTTTAACTAAAAGCATGGCTGTTGCCTATAACAATAGGTCACGCCAGTTTTAAAAAATATAACTCGCTAAGAGCTCTTTGGTTATATTTTTCGCTTATTTTTAAAAATAATCTATTTTGAAAATGAATTCCGGAGTGGAAATCTAAACATCAGTCAAAAATGTAATTTTCAATATAATCAATAATTTTGGCTTAATGCCATATAAAGATAACATTTAAGTTGAAAATTTCTTTTATATCGGTAGTTATGTGGAACATCTATTTACGAATTTTATTCCCAGTAATAAATCAAACGCCAATTCTATACAAAATTCCTTAACTTTTCACTCTGTCAAAAATCTACATTTTTAAATGAAACTGTTGTTGAAATAAAAAAGGCAACGGAATGAGGAAGATTAATTACAAAGCTAAGAGAAAAGGTCCCGAAACAGGAGTCCGCACTTATTTTTATTTGCCATTAGAAGTTTACTATAAATCAGCGTCACATTTTCTCTCCTTCCCGAGCGCCGTTAAATAACAGTTAGCAGCAAAGTCAGTAAAAAATAATCTATATTTACGATTATCTACTAGAGAAAAGACACTAGCCTTACAAGAAATGAGTATTTGAGAAATAACTTACTTTTTTGCCTGTATACCTCTTTCAAATTTATAGCAAAAAAAATATTCGTAGTAATCGAATTATTAATATATTCCTATTTATTTAGTAAAATAGAGACACGAGTCATTTTAGATCAAATAAAAGTCCTCAATAGATACTCGAAGAAAAACTTAGCAAAAAAAGAGGGTAGCAAGAAGAGAACAAGCGATAATTCTTGGTTTATAGAAGCAGGTGGGGGCTATGGTTCTGCAGTTTGTAAAATCAATTTTCTAACCTGTATAAATAACCTATCCAAAATTAATATTTAAGCCGATTATAAGATAATAGAAAATATAAATAAAATGTTTAAAAATTTGTAGATAAAATGTCTATATTCACTGATAATGGTGAGATATATTCTCAGACTCACGACAGTGGCCCAAAAATTAACACAATAAATGTACCGGCTGATTATTCAGTAGAATAAAAGCCAATAAGAAAAAGAAGAAGAATGTTGACCTAGAACTGAAATTAAGTCAGAATTGCGAGAAATGTTCTAAATCCTATTTTGGATTCTACGATTTGTTTGACCTATACAGTATAGAGGATCGGGCGCAGTCTGCACAAGGAATTTCATAAACGACTGTCGATTATCTCCTAAAAATTTTCGCACGCATCTGGACGTCGAAAGTAGCACAGTTTTCTGCACGACCTTATATAGATGTTCATTTAGACCCAGCTTTTTTATGTTTTCTAGATGGTTCTTCGGAATGACTCCAGTGGCAGAAAAAATAATAGGTATCGTCTGGGTACTTTCCATTCTCCATTGTCTTCTTATTTGTATTTACAAATCTCTGTACTTGGCGATCTTTTCGTTGTACTTAACACCCAGATTATTGTTGTTAGGTCTTGTTAGTTTATTGACTAGCATGAGATCTGGTCTATTATGTGCTACAGTTTGGTCTGTGAGCACAGTGCGATCCCAGTATAGCTTGCAGTTATCATTCTCCAGCATACTCTCAGGAAACGTATTGATAATATGGGAGATGGTTTGTTTGTAGAAGTCCTAGTTTAAAAGCTATCTTTTGATGGAGGATTTTCCCTACTGAGTCATGCCGTTCCATATATTCGGTTGCAGCAAATGCCTGACAGCCTCCGGTAAGATGTTGTATAGTTTCTTGGACTTGGCATCCATATCGGCATTTGTCGTTTTGGACCTGAGGGTCTTTGACGATATATTTCAGGTAATTTTTGGTTGGTATAACCTGATTCTGAATGGCGAGTAATGAACCTTCTGTTTCAGGGAACATCTTTCCTGATGTCAGCCAATAGTTCGACGCTATATTGTTTTCGACTACTATTGCTATCGAGTTCATTCGGATATCGCCCGTGCAAAGGTTTACCCATCTAGATGCGCATTTTTTCGTTCTTAGTAAGATGGTTTATGCGCATTTCTTGTTCCCTCAGTTTGATCGGTGTTGTGTCATCTACTGCGCAAATCGCGCGATGAAGAGTAGATGTCTCCGTCTGCACCTGAAAATAAGTTCTTAAATTAGTAATCTGTTTATCTAATTGCTCGCTTATATGTATAAGTTCTCGTCCTCCTAAATACCGCGGTAATGTCGTTCTTTCTACTGCACTTCGAGGATGGTGTTTTTGTGCCTTTGTGAGGTGTGTTCGTACTTTTCTCTGAAGAGTTTCTATATCCGTTTTAGTCCACTTAATAATCCCAAATGAGTAGCTAAGCGCGGAAAATGCGTAGGTGTTTAATGCCTTAAACAAATTTTTACTATTAAGATGTGAGCAGAGTAGCTGTTTTACTCTTCGTATGAACTCTGATGTTAATTCGATTTTCATTTGTTTATGGTCAATTTTCCGCGCCTGCTTTACTCCTAGATATTTATACATGTCATTTTCGCTCATAGCCTCGATGTTTTGGCCATTTTGCATATCGAATCCCCCGGGCTGAACCTTTCCCTTGACTATATTTAGTACACGACATTTGTCTAACCCAAAGTGCATACTGAAAAAAGTCATTTGAAAAAGTTTCTACAGTTTTTAGCATTTGATCTAAGTGATTTCGAGTGGAAGCCATTTGTTTCAAATCATCCATATACAACAAATGATTAAGCTTACAGTGTTGTCGTTTTTAATGCTAAAACCTGAGTCAGTGGAGTTCAATAGCTGGGATAGTGGGTTCATCGCTAGACAGAACCACAAGGGACTCAGCGAGTCTCCTTGGAATAGGCCGCGGTTAATTGCGATATTTTCCGTTTCGATATTGTTTTCACCAGGTATTTGGAGGTGAATTTTAGTCTTTCAATCTGTCATTATATGTCTTAAGAAGGTCACTATATCATCATCGACTTTATATATTCTTTATATATCTACAAGCCATTCATGCGGCACTGAGTCAAAGGCTTTCTTATAGTCAATAAAGGCAGTGAAGAGGTTCCTTTTTTTGGTGTATGCCTGGTTAGAAATGACTGAGTCGATAATAAGTTGTTCTTTGCAACCCATGGAGCCCTTAGCGCATCCTTTCTGTTGAGGTTCTATGATATTGTTTAGAGCGCAGTGTTGGTAGATACGCTGGGCTACACATGATGTGACCAATTTATACAGAGTTGGAAGACACGTAATTGGGCGGTATTTGGCTGGATCTTGGGTATTATTTTGATCCTTCGGTATTAAATAAGTTGTTCCCTGAGTTGGGAATGACGGTATTTGCTGCGGATTAGAAATAACACGATTAATTAATGTTGACAGGCACTCATGAGCACTCCAGAACTTCTTAAGCCAGAAGTTTTGAACTCCGTCTGGTCCAGGAGATTTCCAGTTATGAAGCTCTTTGATGATATTAGAGACTTCTTCTGTGGTGAAGGGTTCATAAATAGTTGTGCGGTATTGTTGACAGTTGTGCGTCGTATCTTCTATCCATCCAGCATTAGTGTTAAGTGCAGCTGGTGGGGAAAGTTGATTTCCCCAAAACTCCTGAATGTCTTCTTGGCTTGGGTATAATTTATTGGCACTTTCGGTAGTGGAATTAAGTTTCCGATAGAATATCTTCTCGGCATGCTCAAAAAACGCATTGTCACATTTCCTGCTGTTACTAATCTTGTACCTTCTTAGCCGTCCTGAATAAACGGAGAGTTTTTGTTTTAATGTATCCAGGCAATGATGGGCTGTGATGTTTACTGGATCATACTGCGAGTGTCTTGCAGTGCTTAGCATTATTTGATCAGCTCTTTTAATGACTTTTCTACTTGTTGTTCCTCGTATATATTCTGTCATTTGACCAATGTCCCTACGCAATAATTCAATCTTGTTTAGGAGCCGTTTCTCCCAGGGTGCAACTCTGTTATCAGTCCTTCCGGAATTAGTACCCCGTCGTGTTCTGATCTTAATTCCCATTACATTAGCTGTTGCTGTTGCTGCACAGTAAATAAGCATATGCAAATATTCCAGCGTATGGGCTTCTACGACGTAATTGGGTAGGACTTCAGTATTTATAATTTGTAACAGAGCACCTAGTTTTTTAGAAGAGTTTATTTTTGGTAGCGGTGGTCTGCTAAGTAGATTTGTTCCATTAAACTCTTGTACAGCTCGTGCCATTTCGCTTACCAGAGTATCACGTAACTCGTTGTTGTCCTGTAGTGTATTATCAGGTTGAGTTTCTTGTATGGTAAGCTCAGAAATCTGCTCATGTCTTTCATTAGGGACTTGATCTACATTTACCTCTTGGTGATTATTCTCCCGTTCGACTTCGCTTTTGATGGTATTGCGTTTAGCCTCGGGATAAGATTATTTCTTATAATTACCCGGTATTGATCAGCAACTCGTTGTTCAGTTACTTGAATTTCTGGGTACTCGCTGCAAAATTCGGCATAGAGATTTTGTCAATACCCGATCGTCTCTTGACCGAGGTTTGTCACCTGGTAATAGAAGCGCAAAATATTCTCATTTATGGACGCAGTCCATCTCATGCGCTGCCTCGGTCGTCTCGTTTGGGTAAGCGCCGGCTGATGTTCTAGCGCAGCACTTTCAGCAAGTGGAGCTCTTGTTGTTGTTTGGTTACTATTATTATTATTATTATATTATGCGTCCTCTTGCTGGTTTTCTGGATTTCCGGTCTTGTTTGGAATGCCATACCAACCTTCCAAATGGCTAAAAGTAGGTTTTTTATAGTTGGACGGTAAGTTTTTAAGAAGAAATGTAAAGATCCACTATTTTTAATTTATAATATTTTATTGCGTGTTATTTTACATTATTATATAAATTTGTAATCAGTACCATTTATTATCATGTTTTTTATTTAGGCTTTTAAATTTACTCAGTGCTCTATACACAAGAAAAATAAGTTGAAATAAATAAACAAAAACATATTATTTATTATAGTATTGTTTTAATACACAAGGAAACAATTCCTAAAACTGCAAAACCAACTGGCACAATGTTAGATGATGATGCTTGTGTTGTTGGAGGAATTTGAGTTGTTGATGTTGCTGAATCTGTTGTTTGTTTTGTAATATTATCCTTATCGTTGTATACATTTAGTGTATTTATGACATGAAAATTAAGTAGACTGTCGACATCTTTGGCTAATAAGAAATCAATGTGATTAAAACGATCATATTCAATCACATGACTTTCGACTATTTTGGGTAAGTCACTTGCGAGATGTTGTATATCCTAAAACAAAGAGCATAAAAAATTACAGTATACGATTAAGAAGATATAATATAATTTTATTTTATTTTAATTTAAATGATTTAGTTGATTTATTAGCCATTGAAGTCCTATGACATTTTAAAATAGAGCAAATAGAAAAATATTGTTCTGAAGCTATTTACTTGTGGCACTTTAAAATAATTACTATTTAAATGGGAATAAGCCACAATTAATCGTTTAAGTAAGTAAATTGGCTTTTTAATTTTCACTTTCGAAATCTTCTTAAAATACAAACATTAGTAAATAAAAACACATTGTGTTTTTTTGTTACTTGGTGAAAAATTCTTCTAATAATTTAATTTTATCTGACTCACTCATATTGACAATTCATACATACATTATAAATTTTAAAGTAGACGGCTTTAAAATGATATTGCCAATATTGTTAAGTTGCGTTTCTGGAACGACTTTACTTGTAAGATAGTTCATTTGATTACATGAAATCAATTTTTACTTAAAAATATCCGTCAGATAAAAATCATAGCCTGTAATTCGTATTTAAAATAACAAACACATGCCATGGTGATAGTTAAACTCTCTTGTTAGTGTTTCCATCCAAAACCTCATAATACTATCATGACATTTTAAGTATTTGGTCTCTAATTTAGTTTACTCTCAATACACACTAAATTTTGATTTTATATGTTTGTTATTTAACAAACATAAATAATGTATCCGTGATATGTTACTGACTTACTAATATTCGTATTTGTCTTTTAATAACTTCCTCTTTTAATATGGGTAACCTAGTCCTACTACATTCTGCCGGGGAATTTGCGACACAATTGGTCTCATTTAGCATAATTAGAGACGCTTCTTTAATTTTTTTTACCATCCGTTTCTTTAAAGACTACACTTGATTCATTCCATTAAAACCCATGTTTATTATTTTATGCGTGTTTACATATTTGAGATCTATCAAATTCTCTATTTTTAATATAATATTGATGTTTACTTATTCTAACATTGAACGGCCTTGATGTTTCACCTAAATATAACTGATCGCATTAAGGTATTTTTTAATACACGTCTTCATCCTTTCTTGTTCATTGTTACTTTTGGCTTTAGAAAAAATAGATATCAATGTGTTTATTGTGTTAAATGTTGTTGAAATGTTGACTTTATTTCCTATCCTTTTAAGTTTTTCTGATAATCCTTTCATGTATGGTATTGTTATTTTTCTATAGAACAAGCAATTTTGGGTCTATCGTATAAGGATTTATTGATTTCCTTTTTAATATTAATATTGGGATTTGATTTTAAATTTAATTATCTGTTGGTGTGTGTTGGTTTTCTATACACGTGAATCTCGTATCCAGTATTGTTCTTACAGATTAAAACATCTAGGAAAGGTAATGTGTTATTATATTCCTTTTCCATGGTAAATGTTTTTGTCGCTCCATTATCATTTATATTATTTAGGAATGTGTTCCATGAGAGAATACATACCATATTGAGAATACATCATCTACATATCTTCAATATACTCTGGGTTTTCAATTTTGTTTAGAAATAATAATTGTTTCAAAATCTTCCATAAATGTATCGGATAATAATGGAAATAAACTAGAACCCAAATTTTGTTTATCGAATTCTTTATTTAGTTAAAAATATGTATTATCAGTACGTAATGTTTTTTTTTTATTTACTAATAATAGTCGCTTTAACCACCTGGGTCATTAGCGACATTAGTTAATACATTATATTAAATTATATAAAGATGTTTGTTTTAGAAATCTAATTAAGTTTTTAGTATTTAAATGTTCACCTAATACTGTTTTTAGGTCACTGGAAATATTGTTATTTTGTCTGTTAACTGTATATTTTCCACATTCTGTTAGGAGATATTTAACAGTAATATTGACTTGACAGTAATCACACACTGGAATGTCTTCTTTACTTATTAGGTGCTTATGAGTAATATTGGTATGACCTAATCGAAGTCGAGAAATTTTGACTTGGTCAGCTCTTTTTAAGTTTACTAGGCGCCACGGTTTTACTGTCGATTTAATTTCTTTTAATTTAGATTCCGATAAGTTCCACTTATTTTGCCACGCACTAATCACTTTTTCTTTAACGAACTGTTTTATATCACTGCAGATAGTCTTTGACACTATTATAGCTTGATCATTTTTGGTAGCTTCTCTTGCTTGGAGGTCTGCGTTTTCATTACCTTGTATTCCCGTGTGAGATGGAACCCACATAGATTTGACTTCTGAACCAAACTCTTGTAAGGCAGCAAGTTCTTTCTTGACAAGTAAGGCTATAGGGTTCTTAGTATATAGTTGACCGATTGTTGTTAAGAAGTTTAGAGAATCTGTGATAATGACGGAAGACGAATGGTTTGTACTTTTGATATGAATGAGGGCTTGTAATATTGCATATAATTCTGCTGTGTATATAGAAGTGGCTGGCATTAATTTAAATTGGGAAAAAGAATATGGAGTGACAAATGCTGCTCCTACTTCATTTACAGATTTGGAGGCATCTGTATAAATGCAAAAGCTTTTCCCGTAAGTCTCGAGTTCCTGTAAACATGACTGTTGGATTACAGTGGGTGATATATCTGATTTGTTATATTGGAGTAGCGTCGTATTAATTTCGGGAATCATGATTAACCAGGGAGGTGGAGTTTATACATTTGAAGGAAAGAGGTCAGAAATTTGGAGTTGTAGAACTTTTAAATTTCTTCGAACTCTTTCGTAGAATGGTGGACGTAATGTTAATAACTTCATTATAGCTGATATGTTTAGTCTTGTTCTAGTTGCCTATGTATCATCATCACTCTCCAATTTTGTCTTGACTATATTTGAGTCTTATCTAATGACATATTCATAAATAAACTATTTATGTCAAAACTTACCAAAATATTTGAATAAAATTCAATATTTGATTATTTATTTAAAAAATATTGTGTCTTTTTTATAAATGTGTTATTTTTATTTGCAAATGGTTGTATAATATTTAATAAAAATTTTGATAGTTCACTATAAGGATAAATTCATGGTACTACAAATGGGTCTAAGTGTTATATTCGTTTTATGAACTTTCGGTACTTCATGAAAATGGGTGTTCTTACTGTAATGAGGTGTAATTAATTACAAATCGAATGAGACTTTCTAAGATCCGATCGGTTAATTTCGTTTAGAGATACGTTAAATTGTTTACAAAAATGTTTAAATTTTTATAAATTTTACAGTACCAGAACTATTTTTTTTTAAAGATATAGATCTAATTTTAAACAAATTCTCTTCTATTCTTGGTCAATTAAGTTTTTATTTAGAAATAACCTTAATTGATCCAAAAGACTTGGACTTGGAGGACTTTGGGGGATAGTCAAGCAATTGTCATTTATAATGTTGTGCTTATTTTAAAAATTAACCAATTTTTTCTAAAAATAATTCATTTTTGTCTCTGCAGCTTGGACAATTGCGTCGAGCTGACAGGAGAACCAACCAAACTGGAGCCCATTCGACCACTCGACAAAACTAGTCAACTTTATTCGTGTTTTTTGACTATAAATAGAAGTTTTTTAAAAATTTAAATTGTATCCTTATGAAATATATTCCTTTAGCTATTGAATGAATGGCGTTAATTTTAATTCCTAATTGTTTTAAACAGAGCAGCTGCAATTTTTTAAACAAATTAGCTATACCATGGAGCTTGCTCAACTTGTATTGGTCATAGAAACCTTTTTTTAAATCTTTGTCTTGACTTTAGCTATAAGAATCAATAAGTTTAAAATGTGTGTATTGTATAGGGAGCGCTGCAGCTAAATTAGTTTATAAATAGTCGCAGCTACTTTAAATCAATCACAAGAAGCGTCTTTATATAGACCTATTTCACTGTTACCTGTCATATCTAAATTATACGAAAAATTACTCTTGAAGAGACTAAAACCGATTATAGAGGAAAAAAGTCTTACTCCTAATTATTAGTTTGGGCGAAGAGCAAGCCACTTAACGATAGATCGGGTGCATAAAATAACAGATATACTAAAAAAGCTCTAGATTAAGGAAAAGTTGGTTCGGCAATTTTCCTCGATGTAGCGCATGCTTTTGACAAGGTGTGGCATGGCGGATTATGTCATTAAATCAGATGCTACTGACCAAAACAATATTATGAATTACTAAAATCATATATATCCGACAGATACTTTCGAGGAAGCATATTCAGAATGAGAAGTTAAAGCTGGAGTTCCCGAAGGAAGTGTCCTGGGACCAGTGCTATACCTGCTCTATATCAGCGATATTCCGTCATTAGAACCTAACACAATTCCGACATTTACAGATGACACATGCATTCTAGCAGTCGGACAAAACCATAAGGGTGCAGCAACCATGCTACACAACTCTGTTGAACAAATTAATATCTGCACCAGGCGATGGCGTATCAAATTGAATAAAACGAAATCTGTTCATGTCAATTTTACTAACAAAAGAGAACAACATATCCCAGTTAGTATAAATAGAAACCAAATACCTTATGCAAATACGGCAAAATTTTTGGGTATGGCATTAGATTAAAAGCTACGTTGGAAAGCGCATATAAAGAAAAAAAAAGAAATAAAAATTAAGTTCAGAAAGATGTACTGGCTGATAGGAAAAAAATCCCCTCTTTCTACTTATAACAAATTGTTATTGTATAAGCAAGTCCTTAAACCGATATGGACATACGGGATACAGCTATGAGGCTGTACAAAAGAAAGTAACATCCAACATATACAACGATAACAGAATAAAGTATTAAGGAACATCGTTAACGCTCCGCTTCAAGGCACTTCAGAAACTGTGATATTCATCGAGACCTCCAGATACGGTTATCTAGTCAATAAGTAAGTTTGGCGAGAGTCATGAACAAAGGCTCTCCAATCACGTGAATGTCGAGGTCATCAAACTCCTAGACAACGAAAACCAGATAAGAAGACTTAAGAGAACGAAGCGTTGAGCTAGTGCTATAAGTGAATGAAAATGAAAAAGCAGAGCAAAGTGCAGCTAAAGACATGTACACGTTAGCTGGTAGTACTATAATGTATTAGAGCCTAAGGAATATTGCTAAATGTAACCTTATATAAGTTTTTTGTAATATTTTGTATATAGAACTAACTTGCTTATTGATCATAGTGAATGATCAGATAGCAATAATTTGGATTCCTGTTGGAGTTTTGTTAAATAAAAAACACTTCAAATCAATAAATAAGCGTTAAAATCTTTATAAGCAACTTTTTTATTCCTAAATAAAAATATGATTTATCAACAAGAGAATCTATTTAAAGCTAACTAATTCTTAACTTTTAAAACTTTAATTCTTAAAAAACTGACCGACTGGATCTTAGGAAGTCTCTTTTGATTTGTAATTTAAAATGCTACAATACAATGCTTTTTGTATAAAACAAGTAATTACAAAAAACTAAAAATGTCAAAAAATTTACATTTTTGAACATTCAATTGTTAATTTTGCATAAACTATTGGGTCAAATTGAGTGTAGTTAGTGTAGCTCAAATTAAAATTTTTCTCATGTACTTTAACATAATATTGTGTACATTTTACAATAAGATTTTTACTAAGTATAATAAAAACACGTCAAAAAATACCGTTTTTGCACCTTCAAGGTGCCATATTTATTATTAACAGTTTGGAAGTGCACACACTGGCAGGTAACACAGGCATTGCTTTTTATAGCGGTGTGCTCATTTTTTGTCTACCGCATGATCTAATATTATTGTTTATTAATATGCTTTAATACGCTTTACTTTACTGATGAGTCGGCACCGGACACAAATGTTATAATTTTTATCGGCAGTTAACCTGTTAAATTTTGTGGTTAAGTTCAGAAAAAAGTTCATCCTTAAAATCCTCATTTTTTTAATATATAAATAATTTAGTTTTAACCTTTAATTACTCACATGGATTTTATGTACATAATATTTGCTCGCATGGCGCCTTAAAGGCACCAAGATTTTAATGTACTAGTGTTTTATTTACCATAAACCATAAACAAAAATAATATAAGAAAACAAAACTAATACCTAATGATTATAACGTTTAGCACATTTATTTTTGCATGTTCAGAGTAGACGGTTTTCTGCAGTTTAAATATATTTGTTTTTTTCGGCCAGAAGATTACAATGCAAACTCAAAAGTGATGTACGAGATATTTTAAACAACCCTGACAACACTTAATGTTTGTGTAATGAAAACTCATGTTATAATACCTGTGTAAGTGGCCATAGGAGCCGAGCACGTTAAAGTCGATATATATATATATATATATATATATATATATATATTATATATATATATATATATATATATATATATATATATATATATATATATATATATATATATATATATATATATATATATTATATCACGAAACACTTTTTTGACTTTTTAAAAAATTTATTAATAACAAAATACAAGTTACGTGGTAAAAATGAATAAAATATAAAATATAATGAATGAACTACAAAAATATACTGAATACTGAATTAAGAGCGACAAGCGGTTTTATAATATTACTAAATGCTGACTCAGTGGGAACGTGTAAAAAGCTTGGGTCCCGCTGACTCTGCTGGTACTGCAATTGCAAGGATCCTTATCGGCTCAGGTTGTTGGAAGTGGAACCTGATACCCTGGGAATCGTCGTGATAAGGAACATCGGTTGGTACAATGCATATAACAGCTCCCCCTTTTAGATGAAAGTTGATGCGTGGCAGCAACTTTTAGACTGTCTGTTAATTGGTATTCAGTTGGATCTGCTCTTCTTCGTCTATGGCGTCGCTTAGGTGGATACTAGGTCTTCGTCTTGGAAGGATTTTCCTCCAATTCCGGGTGAAAGCTGTCTCTGGGTGTCTTGGTGGAGAGGGCGGATGGTCATTGTCATTGGTATTGCCAATTCCTATCCTGTATCTTCTCTTGGATCTGCATTTACATATAACATAAAGAACAACAAGAGTTACAATGACAACTATGGTAAAAATGGCGAACCAGCTCAGATGTTTGTTGACAAACGGTTCATTGATTAGTTTATCGAGTTCTTCAGAATATTGATTGAGTTTGTGATGGGCTATCTCGAGGTCTTCAGTATTGATTCTGCTAAGTTTCAGTGGTTTTAAGTCGGGAAGATGGATTTTATCTGGGAATTGTTTGCAGCAATTGAATGGAATTTGGACTGGGTGACTTCTGTATGTAACATTGTCATGAACGTCGATTAATTTCTGAGAGTGTACTCTTGTACTTCCAATAAAGGTATCGCACGTGAGTTGTAGTTTGAGTACATGGTTTGTGTAAATAATCTCTGATTTGACGTCTCTGGATTCGCATTTGATGGCAATAGGCAGTGGGTCAGAAACTGTTATGAGCCACAGGTTTATGTTGATCTTCTGGACGTTGTAATCTTTGGCAAATACTACGGAAGTCTAGCATGTTCTGGGAAGGCGTTCTTTTCGTTTCAGAAGTTGGGCTTCGCATATGGCATCGCTGTCAATTGGGTATGGAAGTGTGTTGTAACAGATCTTGGTTCGAGCTCGCAAAGTTTTGCATGACTCAAGGCTATTTATTGTAAGGTATAACAATGAATCATCATTTCGCGCAATGTATTTATTTGTTGTTGTTAATATTGAATGAAGACCTGTTCGATTATCCAGTATTGGTATTGGATAGATACGATATAAAGTATATTGTTCTGCATCAGTTAAAGGAATATTTAAGACAAACACAATTCTTGTGTCTAATTGATAGGTTTGCAATTCGATAATATCGAGATATTGAGCTAGATTTGAAGTATAGATTGATAATGGAAGATTATTTTTTTGTAATGATTGTGATATATGCCTTAGCGATTCAATTAAATCAAACGGGGTTATGATTGAGCTATGTAATATTTTTAATAGAGCAAAGGTTATGGCATTTACTATTTCATTTAAAGAGTCTTCGATAAATGAATAGCTTTCCATTAGTAATTCACAAAAGTTTAGCATATCGATTTGAGATTGATAGAATTTTAATTGGTCAGAGATATCCATTATTGACTCTCGAATTTCTTTAATATTATTGTTGAATGTTTCCTCGTCTATTTGTAATTTCTGGATTGTGGCGTTAAAGTTTTTAATAACAGAAGTTGTAACCGATATTTGATTTTTCAATAAGTTTTCGATTTGGTATTCATCGCGGGTTATTTTATTTATACAATCATTGAAATATTCGCCATCTGACGAATCTAAGTTGTCGGTAATTGATTTCCATATCGAACCTATTCCGTTAATAAGTCCGCGTTTCTCTCGGAATGTGTATTGTTTCGTATCAGCCATTATTTCTGTATATTTGAGATTAACAGAACTAGAGATTTGTTTGAGAAAACTTATGTGAGTTTGGACTTCGGATTTAAACGCCAGCATTCGAGGTACATCTTCTTCAATGGTATCCAATAAATTTTCTAAGATTTTGTCATTTTTGTCGATAACGTCTTGTCTCTGATTGGTTGCATGTCTTTATATACAAGGAGGGTCCATTTGTCGTTCGAAATTTTGAGATTGGTTTCTTCATGAAAAAAGATTCCAACAGTGTTGTTGATTGGAGTTAACGTATACTGGGAGAGGATGACTGGGATCAGTCCGAGGAATCTGAAAGAAAATTACTCATGATAGGGTTTTAATCTATCAAAATTTACTTTCATTGTTCTATTGGTTTGGGTATTTAATAAAGTAGCAGAATTTACGTGAATTTCTTGGATTTCAAAAGGGCCATTAAATTTATTTTGGGATTTATCTTTAATTTGCGATTCTTTGACGTAAACCTTATCGCCTATTTTATATTCTGGAGGGTTTGATGACATGTGTTGATCGAATCTTTCTTTAGCTTTTTCTTTTTGTCTTTCCGTCTTGGCTCGTGCCACTTTATAGAAGTATTGCATTCGATTACTTAAGTCTCTAACGTATTTTGATATAAGGATTTTTTCATTGTAAAGTATTTCGGGTGGTCTAAAAGAAGTATGTCCGAAAATGAGTTCGTATGGTGTAAATCCGTGGGTTTTGTTTTTTGTGTTATTGTAGCAAATAACTGCATAAGGCAGAACATTGAACGGATGTTCATCGGGATTTTCAGCTTGATTAGCTCTTATCATTTCGCTTAGGGTTGCGTGAAATCTTTCGATAGAACCGTTAGATTGTGGATGGCCCACACTTGAGAAGGTTAGTTTTATGTCGTACAATTCACAAAGATCTTTCATCAAAGCATTGTCGAATTCACGTCCATAGTCACAGTGTATGCGTAATGGTGTGCCATAGTGTTGGAAAAAGATAATAAGATGATTAAAATCCACAAGGAAAAATTCCTGTAGCTGGCTGTATACCACGTATAACAAAAAGAGGTTAATCTTTGTAAATGGGTATATTTATTTAAAAAACCCTTAAAAGGGCCACATCAATAAAACAAACGTTTTCGGACCACACAGTCCATCATCAGGTTATTAAAATCGAAAATGCCTAAAAATAAGTATAAACCATTTAGTTAAAACAAAGGAGATTGTGAAATTTTGACTATGGTTGAAAAGCAAAAGATGGTTATACTTACTAGGTCACAATGCCTGAGCCACCAAAATATTAGGGTAAAAACCCTTAAAATTACATTTAGTTATGAAATATTGTACATTGTGTTATAAAATAACTGTGATGTCCAGTATTAAATTAAATATGACTGTAGGTAACACATGGTTCAATTGGGTTCCAGAGCCGGTGAGAGGAAACCTCTGCACTCGGAGAACAACGTGGAACTGATTGACAAGATACTTTTGAAGGATGAAGATAACAGAATGTCAATGTAACAAAAACTATAATAGTTGTACATAGTATTACTACAGCCAAAAGATTCAACAAGTTTTGATGATTTTAATTTTTAAAATCATCATCATTTGATTGTTGTTATTTTTAAAATCATTAAAACTTGTTGAATCTTTTGGCTGTAGTAATACTATGTACAACTATTATAGTTTTTGTTACATTGACATTCTGTTATCTTCATCCTTCAAAAGTATCTTGTCAATCAGTTCCACGTTGTTCTCCGAGTGCAGAGGTTTCCTCTCACCGGCTCTGGGAACCCAATTGAACCATGTGTTACCTACAGTCATATTTAATTTAATACTGAACATCACAGTTATTTTATAACACAATGTACAATATTTCATAACTAAATGTAATTTAAAGGGCTTTTACCCTAATATTTTGGTGGCTCAGGCATTGTGACCTAGTAAGTATAACCATCTTTTGCTTTTCAACCATAGTCAAAATTTCACAATCTCGTTTGTTTTAACTAAATGGTTTATACTTATTTTTAGGAATTTTCGATTTTAATAACCTGATGATGGACTGTGTGGTCCGAAAACGTTTGTTTTATTGATGTGGCTCTTTTAAGGTTTTTTTTTTTTTTTAATAAGATGATTGACGACTGATTTGTCTTCAAGAGGATACGCCTGTGTGAATTTAGTGAGCTTGTCTCGGATAGTTAATGCGTAATTTCTGGTAGGGTATTCGAAAAGATCTATGTTAATTCTTTCGAACGGTGTTTTAGGGGTTTCGGTGATGACTAACGGGTTACTTAAGTTTTTTCTACATATCTTTACTTTTTGACAGATTTCGCAATTTTTTATAAAATTTTCTACATCCTTTGTGATGCCTTGCCAATTATACTTTTCTTTTATTCTTCGTATAGTTTCATTTATAACCCGATGGAAATTGTTTTTGCCACAGTGATAGTGATCTAGTATTTGGGGTATTTCATCCTGTTCCGGAGTTTTAATAACATCTTGACAGATTCTCAGTTTTATTTCTTTATCGGCAAAGATAAATGAAAATATTTCTAGAATTGGTAATTCGAGTTGATTTTCGACGTAATGGATTTGCGATAGGTCAAATTTATTTTGTGCGACATAAACGATATAGAATAGGTGCTGTACTACTGTTTCAGGATCAAAAGGAAGGGGAATGATAAAATATTTCCGATTTTTGACAGTTTTACTACCGAATATATTATTCTTTGATAAGTTAAAATCTATATTGTTTTCATCGAAGACGTCGTCTAATATTTTGTGATGTATTTCTTCCATTTTATTTTGTCTAAGAAAGGTGATGATATTCTTATGCGATTTGTCTAATAATTGATCATTAGATATTTCAATTTTAGAATAATCAATAAGTGATTTAGTTTTATACAGTTCGACAAATCTATTAAAATGTTCAGTGATTTCTTCTTCATTGATTTCATTTGACTCTTTGTGAGATTCCGTATCATTCGAAGCTAATATTGATATTTTCTTATGAAAATTTGCACATTCTTTAAAATGATTGATTTTAATTCGAGAAAGGGCGTCCGCATTTTTGTTGGTTTTACCCGGTTTATGAATAATTTTATAATTGTATTCCTCAAGCTTGAGACGCCACCTAGCTAGTCTGCTTCCAGGGTCTTTTATAGAAAATAACCAGGTGAGTGGACGGTGATCAGTTACTAGGGTGAATTTTCTACCGAACAGATAGGGTCGGAAATGTTTTACAGCCCATACGATGGCAAGGCGCTCTCGCTCAATGGTCGAATATCGTATTTCAGCATTACACAGGGTACGTGAAGCATATGCTATAGGAAGATCTTTTCCAATGGGGCCTTGGGATAATATAGCGCCGATGGCGAATGCACTTGCATCTGATTGTGAGGACGAATGGTTCCTCAAAGTTTGAATAGGTCAGAATTGGGTCAGAAATTAAAGCGTTTTTTAAATCTTCAAAAGCTTGCTTGCAATCTGGGTCAAAATTAAAAGCAACGTCTTTTTGTAGTAGTTTAGTGAGAGGTTTAGAGAGTTTAGCAAAATTGGGAATAAAACGACGATAGTAACCGGCTAGACCTAGAAAAGATTTTATTTCTTTTGGTGTTTTCGGTTCAGAAAATCGTTGGATACAATCGACTTTAGAAGGGTTAGGCTTGACGCCATCTTGGGTAATGAGATGTCCGAGATATGCTACCTCTTTCCTGAGAAATTCACATTTATCAGGCTGGATTTTAAGATTTGCTTTTCGAAGACGTTTGAAGACTTCAGTAAGACGGGAAATGTGTTCGTGAATGGTAGGGGAGTATACTATAATATCGTCCATATAGACAAGACATCGTTCGTTCAAAACACCTAAAAGAATATTGTCCATGACACGCTGGAATGTGGACGGTGCATATTTAAGTCCAAAAGGCATACGAGTAAATTCATAATGTCCGTTTTCGACAGAGAAGGCTGTTTTAGGAATATCTTTGGGATCGATTTTAACTTGATTAGGGGATTTATTGTTACGCGAATTAGTTTCTACTTTGTGGAGAGGTAATGTTTTAAAGTTTGTAATTAGTTGTTTGTTTTTGAGGTCTATCGTACACTCGTAATGTTCTAAGAAATCGAGGCCTAAGATTCCATCGAAATCAATATCTAAATTATAAATGAAGACCTTATGGGGGTTTCCCACTTGAAACGGGACTAAAGTTGATTCAGTGACAAAAATTTTTTGGTCTGTAATACCTTGTATAGTAATTTGTTCGGGAAAACGTGGTTTGAAATTTTTCACGGTATTTTCTTTAAAGATAGAGATACCAGCACCGGTATCGATAAGTAATTTAAACGTATTTGATGCGTCTTTTATATAGTACAGGTTTTTAGAGTTTACAGCAAGAAGAGGGCTTAAAGAAAAGTCTGTTCTGGAAAGTTCAGCGATGGGTTCATGTCGTCCAAATTCAGAGTTTGTATCTGATTTTGTATTTGAGACAGAGATTCGTTCATTGAACTGGTATTGTCTGGTGGATGGTTCTGATTCGGGACTGTGAGAAAATCCTGATAGTCTTGGCTATCATTTAAATCGGTTGATTGATCAAATGAATGGTAATAATCGGTAGGTGAATAATTATTATCACAGAAATCTTCGTATTGGTAGCTTTCATTTAAAGCTGAAGTATAGTCGTTAATATAGTCAGGCTCATAGTTAACGAAATGAGCTCTGTGCCCATCGTTTGAAAAATTAGGATTTTTATGGATTACAGAAGGGCGTACTTGTGAATTATTTTGATTTGGTGTGAATTGAGGTCTTTGTTGGTCATTGTGTCTATTGTTTTGAAAATTATTATTTGAGCTGAAAGTTGGTCTCTGAAAGCCATTGCTTTGAGTGTTATTGAAGTTTTGATGGCTATTAAAATTTCGAGAATTGTTAAAATTATGAGAGTTGTTGGAATTCTGCGAATTATTTTGGGAATTTTGTCGAGAACGACATTCATTGTACGAGTGGCCCATACGTCCACAAAATGTGCATCTATGTGGTTGAAGGTTTGGTCTTCTAATGGGTTGATTATTTTGATTGGGTTTTGGGAGGATTGGATCTATTGATTTTTTGTATTTCGAAATACGATAATTGTAACTCTCGTCTGATGCGGACTTGAGCTTCAAGAAGGTCTTTTGGATTACTTGCACGAATAATATGAGCGATTTTTGGATCGAGGCCGGTCAATAAGGTATTGAGCGCCATTGATTCAATTAATACAATTTGGGCCTGTTTTTCTACAGCAGAGAGGCTAGATTTCTGTATATTAGCGTGCATTTTTGCATTAAGGACTTGGACACGATTAAGGAATGTAAGAGCCGATTCATTTGGAAGTTGTTTGACTCTTTGTAAATCTTGTATCAAAGAAGATAAGTCTCTAGTGTCTCCAAAATGAGAGGTAAGAAGCTGTTTAATTTCCAGATACGATAATGGATTTCTTGAACTTATAAGTTGCGCTGCTCTTCCGCGTAATTTATTTTTAATGTGAATTACTAATAGTTGTTTTTGATCGCGCGTAGACATATTGTAGGCATAATCGCAAGCATTTAAAATGTTTGTAAAAATATTTGATCGCCTTCAAATTCGGGTACGATAGAAAATATTTCAGATAATTTATAAGGTTCTATTTCAGGCTGGTTCTCATTACGAGAAGCGGGACGAGAAATGTTGCCGTTATCATTCATGATGGTTAATAAATCAATAAACGAAATAGAAGTAAAAATATAAGATAATGGATTAATTAACTAAATAATTAATCAAATATAAATATCAAATAATAAAACAAAATGTAAATATCAAAATAATAAATCGAAAATGTAAATATTAAAATAATATGTCAAAATATAGGAAAAGTATTTTTCTAAGACAGTGTGTGATTAGCAGAATAATCGACACAGGTAATCGTTTAATAAAATAAAAATAAAAATGTTGACGATTTACAGAATAATCGCCAAAATTTTATAATTATTAAAGTAATTATCAAAAAATATTCAAATTCGGCATAAAATTATTAATTAAAAGAATATTTTATATTGGAATATCGAACAGTATATGGTAATAAATGGTATAAAACAAAAATTATATACGAGATGACTCAGTATTAGACTTACATTAGTTCCAAAAATATCTAGTCGTCTTGTTCTCGACAGCTAATCTACCAGGGGCTTCACTTGGTGTTCCTTCCGTAGATGTCTGCAAAGTTAGGGCGGCACTGCTTTTTGGAGTTTTCTGGTTCTTTTTTCTGATTAAAGGATTGGAATCCACCGTTGTCAGTAAGGTTCTCCTTGTTGTGCCAACGTTTCCAGATCCTACTGCGACTGCGCCACTTTTTACTTATTAAAGCCCAAATATTGATCAAATTAAGAATATAACCAAAGACCACCTTTTTCTTCTTCTCCCCAAATTATGTCTATCATACAGCTTGTCTTACCCACTCCCACTTTTGGACATATTGTAAAATGAAATGCAAGTATTTCAGATTTTTTTCTCGCTAAATGTATTACCAATTGCAGAATCGTGTTCCTTTCTGGATAGTAGGAAAACACTTTTAGATCTCTTAGAAACATGAATCTGTTTTTGAAAATCCAAATTTTGTGCTTTTTATTTTTTTTGTATTGTTTGGTATACATGAAGAAGCGACTTTTTTTATTTTCGTGCAGAGTTCTGACTAAAGTTAGTTTATTTTTAACTAATAAACGAATTGATAATGGGATGCTAGAATACCAGTTGTCTGTTGTTATTTTTTTTTGTCATTTTTATCAACATGTTAAATTAAATTTTGTTAACGCAATATATTCCTGATTATATGAAACTAAATATTGACCTTCGGGTTGCGTTTCCAAGTGAACCTGCATATTTATCGTATAAAAGTTCCTTGCATCAGACATCGCAATTTGCTTTATTCCATAACGGCTAATATTCGAAGAATTTTGCTAACGGATTATGAACGAATGGACGAAGGGGCGTGCATGATTTGGACGCCAAACTTAAAATTCGACACTGAAAAATAAAATTACTTGTTTTTGCATACATGATTTGGACGCTGGGTGCAATTGGTAAATGAAAAGTCAAGTAATAAAATTCTAGAGATTAATCTTGATAAGGTTTATTTGTCACTTTGAAATAAATACGACATACATTTTACGAATTGGATTCTACTCTTTGGATCTTTAAGTCTATTACTTTCACTATTACAGACACTATTAATTTTAATGTAAGTGTCAGTTTAAAATTTCTTTAAAACATTAATAAAATGGAAAATATTTAGATGAGCATGAAAAAAACCATCATTAAAACGTAAGTGGAACCATTCACAAGCGTTAGTTGTTAATTGTAAAATCTCACTCATTGCAGCCCACATCTCCGACGGAACTGTTGCATGGTCGCCAATGTAGTTGTCCAATAAGCAGTCGGAAAACTTTTCAATTTTTGAATCCTTTGGTTGAATAGCCAAATATATGAATATATATGAAAGATTCTTCGACTTGACGTTTGAACGTTCATGCTTGTCTAAGGTCTAATATTAAAAAGCCATGACATGGCTATTCTGCCTAGTCCACTTCGGCCTTCTATCTTTTCTTCAGTTATTATTCGTAGCAGGTTATATTTGACCATTCTTATTATGGGGCATATGTACGTATCTTTTTTTCTTAGTCGTTTTTTTTACTCTATGCTTATGGTGTTTAAAATACTGTACGATTCGTAATGTGTTGTGTTCATGATATTCTGAGCATTCTGTGATAAAGTTACATTTTAAACTAAACGTAGCATTTACATTATACCTTTTATTCGGATGTCCCAGCTTAGTTCAAATCAGATACTTGATACCCTACATTCTTCTTCTTTTTAGATTTGTATTAGATGATCACCCTTGTCATTAAGTGTTAATAATTCGTTTCCTTCAGTGATATTATTAAGTTTTCTTCATCTTTGCTGATTTTTGCATTAAAGTAGCCTAGTATAAGGTGGTGTTTCTTGGGGCTTTCTGGTTTCCGATATTCCTGCATAACCCTGTTCTACTTTAGTCTTTTCTTTGTTTTCTGTGGTTGCATGTATTTATATTAGATTGAGTAAAGTGTTTTTACATTTTAGTTGTAGGAGCGCTATCCTTTCAGAGTTTAGGGATACAGTTTTCTAGAGATTTATTAATGTTTTTGTGTACGACTAATGCGACCATATATGGCGGAGGACAGTTACTTCCTCCTTCAGAAAAGTAGATACCTTGGTTATCAATTTCTAGTCTTTATGTAGTGAGCCAACTTACTTCGCGTATCTTAATACTTCGTATAATCTTAATATTTTAATAGTATTCCTGCTCATCTTTTGATTTACATTATGGACCTTTCCTGCTTTCAGTTAAATTCGAATCATTATAGCACGTCCGGAGACTGTTTGAACCTTTGTTATAAGTTTGTTTCTTGTTTTCTAATTTTAACCGTTAGTCAATATTAACGAATAAAAAATAGGAGAGTATGTACTTACCGCATACGTTGATATAAGATCATTTTTGCCATAAAATAAGGCTACTGGTACAGTCATATTACTTAAATCGTAAATAGGTGGTTTTATGCTGTTGTATATTTGTTCATTTTTGATCATTCCATAATCATATTGGCTGAATAATCCTGAAAGACATTGGAAAAAGTTAGCCTGTTTGGTATTAGAATATTTTTAGAGCGTAGTACCAGATAAAGAAAGATAATAAAAACATTACTACCGTTTTTGTATTATAAATCTACTCTTGTCTAAATCATTAGTGAAGCCGTTTCTTGTATTAGGATAAAATGCAGAGTTTTTTAGTTTTTAAAATTTAAGCGTAAAATACCTTTACTATTTTTGGAAATTGGTTTATAGAACAATATAAAACCAACATCGGTACACAAATTGGATCCTGCATTCTGCCAGGCTTTCAACTTTTTTTTCACTTTGATAAAACGAAAGGCAGATATCGAGCACTGTTTTATTAAATGAATCTTGCCCAAGTACTTTCGCTTTTCAGAGCATCTCAGGGCATCATAAATAAGCCAAGAAACATTTTTTAAGTAAAGAATTTAATTAACTTCGATAAAAACCTTGAAATAATTGGATGATAAAAGTTTTTTTTTGATTAACGTGTTAGACTTACTTCGTCAATTTTGGGCTACCCAACAATTGCAGAATGTCGTAGATATAAAATTAAACATTAAATTGTACATAACACTACACTAAAACAAGGGCAAACAGTTTAAAATTATTTAAAAAATAGTCAAAGCTACATTCTGGTAGGCAACAGAAAAGAAAATGACTCCCGGTATTAACGGTAATGTTAAGGTGACATGTAACATATGACAACTTGGATGGGCAGTCACAATCATGGAGATGTGATCTGCATATTTCAAAATTCTATGTAACTACGTATTGACCAAAGTTACAACTGACACTACTTTAGGAAATCAACTAACGAAATATGACATATACGATATTTTAACTACATTGTATAATCTCACACTTAAACCTGTCTATAATAATTAGCGTGTAAGTTTGAGAGCAACTAAAGTGGACGTAAAGTATGAATGCAGGAACTAGACTAAACAATTTATTAGACAGTGGGTGGTTGACTACAATAAAAGGGTGTACCATGCACTATCAATACTGTAGAAAAGAAGAAATCTGACTAAGAAATTAAAATACTACAAATTAAAAAACTAAATAACCAAAATTGAAAGCAGTGTATAAATGGGATATAATTTAAGTAGTTCGGTTAAACTTCTAGTAAATTGTAAAACTATACAATTAATATGTAAAAGCGTTACTCAAGACCAACTGACCAATAATGGGAGATGTTAAAATATACAACAGTAGAGATGGTGTATCTAAATTACGCAGAGGTATGAGGAGTATAATTAACGTCAACTATGGATTAATTGAACCTGTGCAAGC